>JALPQI010006973.1:0-54996 GCA_025490895.1 Thaumatotibia leucotreta | reverse complement strand
TATCTTAACTAAAGACAGAGAACTTTTGTTCAAAGTATTAGTATACTAGTGAAGTAAAACAGTCCAAAATGTATTATTTGTTTTAATGCAATAATAATAAAACCGTTTTTTGAATGGGAATCAAGATAATATTATATTGATATAAATATCAGCCCACTAACGAAGCAGCAGACAATGAAACTGACAATTGAGAGTATAGTTATTGGTTCCCAACATTTTGTACACGTAAAATAAAATAACGGAGTTATAAAAACGTAATTTACTGAAAAAAACATTACCCTCCGCTATTTTCATCATCATCATCATCATCATCAGCCAATTGACGTCCACGGCTGGACATAGGCCTCCCCCAGAGAGTTCCACAAAGATCGGTCGTGAGCTGTCCGCATCCATTGGACACCCGCAACCTTTACCAGGTCGTCGCACCATCTTGTGGGGGGCCTTCCCACGCTGCGCCGTCCAGTGGTATTTTCATAAAGTGGTAAAACTTGAAAGTGACAACTGTAGGCTATTTTTCATGATGGGCAATGTCTTCAATGTCCGTTTGCTAAAGTAGGTACTGGATAAAATTGCCCAAAGCCATAACTTATTTTCTGATTAGCTTTTTCCAATAAAACTACTATCAATGTAATCTACTGTTCTCATTTTATTACAGGTCATGGTTTTTTTTTTTCATTTAATACCACCCTGTTTTGAGAAATTTATGTCTATATTTTGCCAAGATTTTGCCCGCCAAATAACCAACCTCACTCAAGAAGCTCTAGCAAACAACTAGATGAAGATAGACGCAAAAGTCATACTTGGTGTTGCTTCTCACATAATCTATTTTATACTAAAAATAGTTAGGCCGCCATAAGAATGTAATTTTTTTCTATAATAACCAATTTATTTAAAATTCAAGTTTTGGGCAATGTTTCCCCTGGAGGCAAAGTGGGCTAATTTTACGGTAGTAATTCTATGTGTATTTAGCTATATTTTACTGAAACTTGTATCTTAATACTTATAGTCAACTAATAGTCTAAAATTCACGATATTACATGGTTCTATGTTGTGGTCCTATAACTTACAAGGGCAATAAGGTTCTATGTTTATTTGATTGATATTATTGTAAGTGGTTATATCATATATAAAATGTACTTAATATTTATAGTCAACATTGAATTTAGGCTGTGTGGTGCGGCAGTAACAATATATTTGCCACCTACCAAGTTGGGGAACATTTCCGATGGGTGTTATAAGAGTCGACTAAGGGACGGTACTACGCTGATCCAATTATTTGAGATGGAGGCAGGGCAGCAGCCTCATCATAATGGACACATTACTGCAATCACCAATCCGTTTGCCCAGCGTGGCTATTATGGGCATTATGTCCTACTATTGGTAACTTTCTACCTACATTATAGTAAAAATAAACGTTCAATTTATATTTCTCGAACTATACTGTACGCTTAGCACATGATTGCTATGTCAGTATGTTATCGCTACATGTATAGATTGTCTATCTTTTACCAACAATATGAATAAAAGGGAGATGGATAATCTATCTCGCGGCGACATATTGTCGCACTGAATCATAACACTAACCTTTTCAATGCCACGGCAAAAACAGCAGCTGTCACTCCATCCACGCCACCAAAGTGTCACAAAGGAATTTGTCAAAAACTATAAGCAAGTGCGACTAGGTCTCTATTGATCTGTGACTTGTATATCGGTCTTTGGCGTTGAAACAGTGTAACCAACATAACCGTTATCGCCGTCCACAAGGTTTCAATTAGATTGGACAATGACTGATATATTGGTAGGTACTGATTAACAAGAGAGTTTCAACGCCAAAGACTATTTGTAAGTCACAATCCACAAAATAATATGTAACTATGCACGTGCGTAAAGTTCAAATTTAGCTTTTATAGTTTTACGTGGCGTTGAAAAGGTTGAAGCAAGTCACCAGTCTCACGACTCACCAGTCAGCTATTTGGAATATAGTTGATTTTTGTGGTAAAACATGTTAGTTTATTGGTGTCTGCAAATGACATTGCATTTATTCGTAACTCTTACACGCATCCAGTCCAATTGCCTTATTCATAAAACATCAAGACACATTAGTTAACTGTGTTGGCGATGAAATTATTATATTTAGCTATTTTTGTAACGAACAGGTTGTGTAGCCAATATGCCAATCGCTAACATTCAGTCGCGAACGAAACTCAACTGTCTTCGTCACACCAATAAGAAAGAGTGACAGAGAGAAAACTACGATACACTACCTGCTCAGCGTAGCGTAGCGATTGGCACGTTAGCTAACATAGCTACGGACTCAGATCTATCGACCTCTTTTGAAAAGCAAGTTCAGTTTCTCAAAAGAGGTTGGTGACAGATTGCAAACTCTGTTGCCAAACTTAAAGAAATCTGCATTAACAAGCAACTCGCAGCTACGCCTCTTTTTTCAATTGTATAGATTAAAAAGAGAAGTGTGGCGGCAAGTTGATGTTAAACACAAGATATGCTAGCCTTGCTATAGGAATTAACGTGACTGTAATCATAACATTACCTCCTGATAACAGTAGGTAAGGACATTTTTTCGCCGCCAATGAATTGATATAACTGATAAAATATATGTTCGTTTAACACTACGAAGCTGACACTTACTTTGTTGAGTTAGTTGTTTACATGCAATTTGTTGCTTGGCGTGTGTTGCTCGCTTTTATTTTTTGACGTGGCGGTGAAAAGGTGAACGAAAAGGTGCCACTTTGTCACTTAAATTGATGGCTTTTCCTTTTGACATAGGATTTAAAACAAATTGGCAGATTGTAGTGTATTGCGTCCTTTTTCCTTAACTACGTTCGGTTATGCGTTTAAATTTGGAACAGATTTTAAAATTCTAGTGGGTCTCTATTCCAGTATCCATAAATATTAAAATAGTAAACGACACGAAACGTCATTTCAATACGTTTTCCTTATACAAGCCATACGACATTCAATCTCGATTAATAGGAGAATAGGCACCACATGTGATTGTCTATTTGTTCAAATCAATTTTGACAGGAAAACCACTATTATTCCGTTCCCAAGAACACTAAACGTAGCGTTCGCGGCCAAAAAACGTTTGAAAGAACATTAACCGTAACGGAAACTTTATAAGAAGAACATGACATGACAGTTCATCTCTTACAACAGAATTAGGAAAACCGTTATTATTCCGTTCGTTGAGAACAGATTCGGCCATTAAGCGTTCCGTCAAAGAACATTAAGAAGTATCGGTTAATGAGAACAAAAACTTTATGATTATGGTTTGGGGTTGACGTATGGTAACGGTTTGAAAATAATAACGGTTTCCGATCCCTGGTCCAGGTTCTACGTTGGATCAGAAGTAAATGTTGTTGATCGTACCTACCTATTGCGTTTATTTGCGTTACTTTAAAGTAATGCAAAGTTTATCGACGAAATTTTTCCAATACCCAACATTTCGCTCTATCGTTGGTTGAGGGTAATACTCCTAAATGCAGAGAATTCTCAGCGAACAAATCAGACTCAACGACACAACTCTTATACTGAAGCATTACACCCGCGGAAGTTATTTGCGAATCACCATGGAGAGGCCACAAGTTCACTGCGGTTAGGGAACAAAGGACAGTTCCGATGCAGACCATACATTCTGTTAGCTTGAAGAGGCAGATGAAGAGATGGAAACCAGTGTGTCCAGCACCTTAGGTAAGAAAGACGTTACTGTAGCCTTGCGTGGTGTGGCAAAAGGTGACGACGATATACTTAGACCAGTGTGCATACATACCATATAATTTTTTTCTTCTATTAGAATCGAAAGAACTCACGATTTTGAGGAAATATCATATTAATAGTACATTGTGCATCAAGGGAGGTAAGTACGGAATTACTAACGAGAGTGTTAGAACCCCGACGCCGTAGGCGGAGGGCTTTTAATGACTCGAGTTAGTATTCCGATTGCCGACCGTGAAACATGCAATGTTTTTCATCACACTTGGTGACAAAAATGGCGGAAGACCATTTCCATTACTCCCTAGGAAATTTCAGTTTTCTATTACTCCCGCTATGCATGCAAGCAATGGTGCGCTTAGACAGCAAGTGTAATGAAAAAATACCTAAGTTACAAAAAAGGTAGAGGGAACATCTTTGAAAAAAATAGCACAAGTACAGTCCATTCATCCTTACATCATTAGTAAACAAGTTACTACTATTGAATAACTAAACAATTTTTTTGTTTCTTAAAGATTTTCAGAATGTAGACCGGGGGAATATTGAAGTCACCTCTTTATTATTTTATAATCGAGTTCACAGCTGTTTACGACAGGAAAGCGGAATAGTACATTACGATACAAGCGACCCTTTTACCAAGTAACCAATTATTAAGTACAGATCTGGGCCATTCTTTAAAGTGGTTCCCACCCACTTTTTTGTAACATACGTATTTTTTATATAATTTCTGTACTACGTGAATCGTGATCCAAATAGGAAAAAAAATATCCCAAAACTTACATACATTTTTCGAACTTTCCATTCTGTTACCGCCATAAAAAATGTACGAAAAAATGGTTATGGAATAAAAACAAACCTTTGTACATAAAAGTTTCCGTATTAAGATCGAAAAAATCTGAGTGGAATATTTAAGTTCCAAATCCAAAATAAGCGAATTGAAGTTTCGACCTGACAAAAATTGACCACTTTCGCACTAGTTAGCAAAAAACCGCTATCTGTACTGGAAATGTTTTTCCTAACTAGTGCGTAAAAGGAAACTTAGCGCAAGCTTCGCGTGCGTAAATTTCTCTTTTTAAGGCACTTGTTATAAAAAAGGTCGTTCGATACACGTGTATAAACTTCTTTTTAACTCGGGTGATTGTCGCCCTCGTTTCAACCGGGCTCCAACTTTCACCCTTGTCGAAAAAAAATTTTTTTGCACTTGACCGAAATGTACTATACTAGATTAGAAAAGAAAGATGAATAAACATTAGATAAGCAATTGGAATCATTCCAGTGCACTGCACTTCACGTCCTTTCTTTTGGCTTCGGTCCCCGCCCCGAAGGATTACTTGGGCAAGTTATTATCGTGACCGAGTGCGGCTGTCGGGAACTCTCAATATCCAGAAGTTTCGATGATGTTCGCGATGTTTACAGCGATAGACCAGTTAAAGATAGATCGAATTTAAGCTTTCGTGAGACATAATAACTATAGCTATAATTTAATTAATTATAGTAAAGAAAGATGGATCGTCAATGGACTGTGAAAGTATTAACGCATTAAAATACATGTCACATTAAGGAATAGATTTCTAAATATGCCCGTTTAAGGCTATATATTATATAAGTTATAGGCTTTTGGTAATTAAACTTACGCGCTTATTATTATTATTGCTGACTTAGACTTAGGAGTAATAGAATATAACCCTCTGTAACTGAGGTGACGTACCACAGACGTATTTTCAACTCTATAATAAGATAATAAAATAATAAGACACATGTCACGTGACCGACAGTGGCAGAGGGATAAACTAGATTCTGGTACAAATTTTGTAGGTTGCCTCCTGAAGTGTATTTGTACTATTTCCAAATTAATAACGAATAATATGAAACAAGCCAGGATAATCAACCTATTACTCGTATTTTGAAGACGTCAAAAGACGAGAAGAGAAAAAAGACAGTACAGGGCGTAAAATTTGGCCTTGCAATACACATTGTGCTCTATAAAGGTCTCTGCCCACTAGACCGTAGCATACCATGACCGTAGCATGAACGTATCAGACAAAAAAATATTCTTTGTATGGAAAAGTATGAGACTATGCCCACTAGGACGTTCCGTCGCCGGCCAACACCGTCGCGTGCCATGCACGGACCGGCAAGAATTGTCGGTGAGAATATTTTGCCGGCCCCGACACGCTACGTGCATGGCACGCAACGTTGCCGGTACGGTGTGCGCAGGCGGCGAAACGGTGAGCATACGGGTTCTATTTACATTTTTGTATTGTGTTTACAATTTTTATCCAAAACTGTCCAAATTTTTCACTTTTAATAGTAAGTAATAATTTTCTTATGGCGAGACAACGGAGATAATATAATCAGCATCGCTATTTTCTGAAAAAAAAACTTCTTAATTGATAGTAAACCCGCAAACCGAAGATTTTTATCGAGATTGAAAAATATTACTTCGTTTCTTACAAACAAAATAATTAAAAGAAATATCAATTTTGAAACAGTCATATAACTTAACAAATTTATGTGGCTTTATGTTGGCTAAAATGCTTTTGATGTGGCTTTCTAAAATAAATTTTATTGGTTTTAGATTTTTATTACAATATGTACACAAAATCGATATCTTATTTTTTCGAAAAACCTATGCTCTTTAGCAGCTGCTTCATTGTTATTTAAAATTAATTATTGTTCCAAAACTGTTAGAAGATGTAAAAATAATCAAACAAAACCAGTACTTGACGGAGTCACATTGACACTCATGACAAGAACATATTATGTGTGTGTGTGTGTGTATTAGTGTGTACATGTGTCTCATAATATAGACAATATATTTACCAATTCCAACAAGTTTTTTTTAATATATTTATTTTCAAAACTACAATTTATGTACATAGATTAAATATAACTAATCTAAGAAGTTTTAATATCATAGATTACACTTATCAGTGTCTAGGTTACCTAGACAATGATAAGTGTAATTTAATACTATAATAATATTAATGATCAATAAACACGTTTAAATATTTATCACACGGGTTACTCACGTAATTTAAGTCGATAATTGCTCGACATGTTTCGATCCATTTAGAGGATCCTCATCATGGAGTATCCGCGACCAAAGCCCGACGTGTACCGCGGGCTTGCGCTCTGCTAGAGCGGGTGCTGGCCGCGGGCAGCGCTGGCGGGGGCGGCGAAGGAGGAAAACTACCCTCATTGTCACTTTTGTCGAAAAGCGGGTTGCACACAACACTCACTACGTCACTAGGTAATAAGGGCACGTCCACACTGTCTACCGATGCAATACCTAAAACCGTTTTCCAACCAGGTGGCACTGACCAACCACAATCACGATTAAAATTCGGGTGGCGACTTATTTCGATGGCTTCCCGTATTTTCCGTGGCACGATGAACTTTTCTCTTGCAAGTACGGTGACCTTATCGAACCTAATATAGTGCGTCGAATCCGAATCCAATACGTGTTCCGTCACCGCAGAGCCCTGGCTATCACGATTTCTCAGACATCGTATATGCTCAGATAGTCTCGTCGATATGTTCCGGCCGGTTTCCCAAATGTAGTTCATCCCGCAGGAGCAGGGAATCATGTACACTCCCGGGACGTTTAAAGGCTCCCTATCTTTTGGCGAACGTGTCCACTGTCTAAGTTGCGCATGAGGGCGGAATATCGTCTTGATGCCCCCCGTCCCCGATATCCGTCACCCCTTTAATATAGGGTAAAAATAAGGGCGCCCTTTCCACTTCGGTCGTCCGGATTCGTGTAAATGCACCCGCAACCCGATTGCTCTGCCTCCAGTTGTAGCCATTATCGTGCAGTACATGCCTCACATGGTGCAGCTCTCGGTCTATGTACTGGGGATCACATAAACTCAAGGCACGGCTAATTAAAGTTCGCGGCACAGAAGAAAGATGAAATGGGTGATGGTGTGACCCGTGTGATAAATATTTAAATATGTTTGAGTCTCACGTTAGTTATAATTCTAAAATCAATAAACACATTCCGCCATATAAATAAGTAGCATAACTGACGATTCGAAAGTGCTTGTTGCTAAGCCTACTCAATAAATAATTTTTGACTTAGACTTGACTCGGTAACAACTCTAGTAGGTACTTCAATGGATTTCGATCACAGTTTACGATGTCTGATCAGAAAAATAGGTGTAGAAATAAACTCCTAGGAAAATACTAGCACAGCGATAGTAGTCTAAAGGGCGCGAAAACAATTTGCAACTGATAAAACTGTGACAATGGAACGATAACGACGGATATGAATCGCTCATAGTACGGGGATGATACGTAATTGCGACGCGGATGATACGTGGTTGCGACGCGGATGCAACGGTCACTAAACGGGCTTAGCACGGACATGAAACGATGTACACACGTTGTAGTGGGCATAGTAGTCCGTGTCGTCTCACATTCCGTGTCTGATACGTTCATGCTACGGTCATGGTATGCTACGGTCTAGTGGGCAGAGACCTTAATGGTAAAAAAAATATATCATTTAAGTAACATAATCATTTTACACAACCGCTCAATTTCAATTTAAGTGATTATACATCATTTTAAGCAGACCAGGGTTGGAGCATGTCCCATAGTGTGTTCTTTCAAGTGTACTTTATTTTGATCGCATTGTTTGTTTGGACTGGTTCAGTGAAGCAAATAGCTCTGATAGGACAGATGCGTGCTTTCCAACTACTGAAACAGTTTCTGCGACTTTTTGCAGTAATACTAAATTCAATGCGCGCTTTCACTTAGCCGTTGCATCAAATACTACTCTGAAGCGCGTAGTGGAGAGCGTTTACTGGGATATCCAATTTTGAGAGGGAAAATAGCGGAATAAATGCAACGTGCTTTTCTGCAACTCAACAAGGGAACGAAGTGAACTGTTGGTAAACAGACACGCTTCCACTTTCTTATTTGGAATGAAATAGATTTTTCTGACGATCGATATAGACAAAGACTACTTATTTTGTTTCAATATATTTTGATGTTATAAATTCCTCTTATCGGATTCCCAACAGCGATTATGGACATATACCTCCTAATGCGCATAGTTAATCATAGTTAATAAAAGAGGCCTACGTCCAGCAGTGGACTCAGATGATGAAAAAATAAATAAAGAGTAACTTCAATCGATTTCTCCAAGATCCCATCATCAGACCCAGACTTGGTGCCAACTGGACTACCTCCGAGTTAACCCATTCCATAAAAAAAATTGATGACGATTTTCACAGATAACGAGTAACAGATTTACATACAAAAAAAAATCGTCGGTTAAAAATATAGGAGTCCAAACTTTTAACCCTTAATAGCCCATTAGTCACACCTCTTCATTGGCTTTGATTTGACACACCAGTGACAGAAGACGTTTCAAAGTGAGGTGATAAATATTATTAGTCAGACTCCGTAGCCTATTCGGTAGAAACCCTGCCTACGAAGCTGGAGGTTCCGGGTTCGAATCCCGGCGAGGGCATTATTTGTGTATTTATTTGTCACAAACATTTGTTTCTTGTTCATGGTTGTATAAGTATTTAAGTATCTGTATGTATCTGACTATTACATATATCGTTGCCGAGTACCCTCATCACAGGACTAGGTCGATTTGTGTAAGATGTCCCAGATATTTATTTATTTTATTTATTACCATAAGCAATAAAGCATATTAACGGGGGTGTTTACGGAACACTTTGGGGTCAAAACTCTTTTGGCTAAAATGGGTCTTTCTGACAGCATAGACTGTAGAATGTGTGGCGAAGAAGAGGAGACAATGAAACACTTGATGTGCGAATGTCATACCCTCGCCAGTCAAGGATGAAATACTTCGGAACCGGCTATCTGGAAGCGAAGGAGGTCAAAACGCTACTGCTGGAGTCCATCTTCAAACATATTTTTTTTTTATGTTGGCACAACAAAGTGGCTCCACTCCACCTGATCGTAAGTGAAAAGTAGAGCCCAAATCGCGGCGGCAACGAACAGGAGACAATCAGTAACCTGTTAGTTGCCACCGCCTTGCTGGCCCGCTAGATGCTTCTTCACGCTTCGTTTAAAGGGTCCCAACTTATAGGTATGCGGAAACACATGTGCCGGTAAAGAATTCCACTTTTTTATAGTTCGGCATATGAAGGAATTTCCGAATTTCTTAGTACGTGTGGGAATATTTTCCACGGTGAAGGAGTGACACCGCAAACCGGCACGTGTGGTTTTATAACGGAAAGGGGAAGGCGGGATGAGGGAAAATAACTCTTCAGAACACTCACCATGGTACAGGCGATAAAAAACGCTCAGAGAACCAATGTCCCTACGTAGTTGAAGGGGTTCAAGGTGCCTGGTAACTTTAGAGTCGTAGTCAATGCACGAAGCGACGCGGACGCATTGCTGAGTAATTATTAAAACGGCTGCCCTATATCAAAACCTAGTAAGGGTCAAATTCTTAGAAAATATTTTTTTGATGTTTTTGGACTTACCCAGTAAGTCCGCAACCGACTACAAAGACACCAGCTCGCAAATCGGCTTTATTACCGGAGATTTAAATGCCTTGAAACCTAGTAAGTCGCATGTCTAGTAACGGTTTACCAGTTTAAATCCTAGTAAGGCATATATCCCATATCAAAACTTAGTAAGTCGCTTGGACATACTAGGTATTGGCCTGGTCAATAAGCCATACTAGGTTTTTGATCTGAGCATCGTAGTGCGAGGGGCGTGCGGGTCGTGGAGAGTGTGTGCGTTCAGTCAGTCCGCGGCGATGCGCTAGCGCAATCACACGCGTGTCGATTGAAATTTTGTGTGGTTTGATAGTTATGTTGTTCAAAATGAAACGTCATTTACAGTTTCATAGATCGAAACGCCTGATAGAAGCAACTATGAATAACAACAGCAGCCAAAACGCAAAAGAAACTAGGTAAGTATTTATACACTAAATATAAATACCTCCACATTCCTGTAATGGCTTATTATTTTACTAGGCTCCTATTTTGTCCCATTTTATTGTCATTAGTCATAGCCTCATAGGGTCATTTTGCCTGTTTGCCGTCCATCTTTAGTTTTTGTCAACTCGGTACAAAGCTATAAATCAATTGAATACAAATACATTTAATAGTAGTTTTTCAAATTAATCAGTGCATATTGTTGTGAGTTTATAAAGGCTTATAAAATATCTGCTAAATAAAGGTGTATTAATGATTTAACAACATAAATTCAAATAATGCATGTTAAATATACGATAATTATATGTTTTGAAAAAAATAATCCCACCGTATATACAATCGAACCTGAAAACCAGTTTGAATGGAAAAGAAAAAAACAAGGTAAACAAGCAGGGGCGTAGCTACTGCCGTATCTGCCGTATCAATTATACGGGGCCCCCGGCCCACGGGGGCCCCCAAATTGTGTAAGGAAAAATAATAAAAACTTTCTAATTTATATTACCATTTACCTCCATATGAGGGCCTCCAAAAATTTTGTATATGGGGCCCCGACAAGGCACGCTACGCCACTGTAAACAAGTTTTGACATTCATATTCTTCCATCTTAACTTTTAATTGAATATGTTGTCACGTTATTATTAATATTACAGATTCCAAGAGCCTTTGTACGAGCTGGACTTCCTCATGCCGAAATTCAACGAGAAGTCCAGCCCTGCTGTCATAGCAAGCCCCAGGGGCATTACCGGCCGGATTCGAAGAAATCCTTCTGGAATGATCTTCCAGTTAACAATGCATCTATTGATTTAGTTCATGGTGGTCAGGGTGACGCCAATTAATTTTTGAAATTTAAGACTAAATTATATGATTACGATGTCATTTGATAAATATCTTGTTCTTAATGTGCTCGTTTCATTTAAAACCATCAATTATGTTAACAGAAAAAAACGCTAGGTTTTAATTTAGAACATCTATTGAATTTGATGACGGTACTACCAGTTTATAATGGTTCAATACCTAGTAAGGGCCCTTACTAGGTATTGAACTTGGGATATGGACGAAATTGATATGGCTGAATACGTTTTCAAAGTTAGTAAGGGATATAAAACGTGCGTATTAAGAGTAAATTATATGATTACGATGTTAATGGATACAGTGATTAGTATTCAACCGATTTATGTTCAGTTTTTTATCTATTATTTAAAAAAAAATTTTTGGCAGACACTTTTATGTTTTTATGCTCTCCTGTAAAATTTGGTCTGAAGCAGTTACTAGGTTTTGATATAGGGCAGCCGAAAATATTAATAATGATTTAGCGCGGCCCGGTCGCTGCTAACGATTTGTCACAATGGGCGAGCAACGTGAGCCCATTGTGAACGATTTCTTAGCCTTTCTGCAGCAGAAGCAAAAGCTGTTGCGGGATGGAGCGATGGACGGGGAGAAAGCTGTGCAGCTTAGTTCCTGGGCATCGACATTCACTGTCGATGACTACTGCGCAGCGAAGCAGGTGCTGTGCCAATGCCTCGGGATTGCCGGCACATATGTTCCTCACCGGAGAGGAGATGAAACCGGAGAAAAGACCCTTGGGGATATCAAGAAAATCCTGAAGGAGTACGAAGACCGGCTTCCGGAGTTCGTGAAGATGGGAGCTAGCCTGCCATCTGACCCTCTGGATGACGTGGACGTTCGCAGCTTGTCAAAAGAAATCGTGGCTCTAAAGACAAGACTTGCCGATGTAATTTTAAAGTTTGACGCGGCCCAAATAACGATTGCCGAGCTACGCGACGAAATCCCTAGTTTGCGGAATAACGCTCCTACTCGGCAAGCGGCGTCAAATTTCAAGACCGTAGTCCGACCCGGCTAGTGTGCCGAGTCATGTTTGCGCGTTGCTGACACTGTAAAGTATGTCGCGCGTGCCGATCCGCCGCCCGCGCAGTCCCCGCGCGTGCGGCCGCCTCATGTTTCCTTGAAGCAACGTAAGCGAGCTTATGCCGACGTCGTTGCTGGACAGCAAGTCGCAGCTGGCCAGGTCAACACACCCTCTAAGGCGGGTGAATTACGGGCTCCCAATAGGGAAAAGACCTCCCGCACCTGTGTGGATAAGGAGGGCTTCCATAGAGCTAGCCTAGCTAGCCATGAGATCGGCTTTCTCTTGCGCCTGATGAGCCAATGAACCATCTGGTAATCTCAGCGGTGGCAGCGATGGTTGGCAGAAATTTGACTGCACAGTTTTGGCCAGACGCCAGAAACTTCGCGACCCAGTTGGGTGCGAGACTAGCTCCGAACCTACGTTTGCAACGCGCTGGGCGTCGGCTCTAATATACGCCCTCTTGCAGACCTTGGTGGCAGCATTGTAAGCTGCTTTCAGCGAAACAATGTTGGGATCATTACAGGCGCGGCCCCTGATCCAAGCTCGATACGCCTCCTGTTGTTAACGGCTTCAGCGCACTCGCTATTGAACCAGGGTCGTCTACGGCTCTTAATGACGACATCGGAATAAGGGATGTAGTATTCCATTCCTAGACCGATCTCGCCAGCAATAGACGTAGCACTCGCTGAGGGATCCTTCTCGCTAAAGCAGCGCTGCACCCAAGGAACGGACGCGAAATAGTCACGCATGCCGTCCCAATCTGCTGACGAGTAGTGCCATACTCTGCGCTTTACCGCCGGCGATTGAGGTATGGCTGCGCTGGGTACTGTACTGGATACCAGGCAGTGGTCAGAGGTGCCTAAGGGTGCGTTGACCACAACCTGGTACCCAGTTGGATGGGAGGTCAGCAAAAGGTCCAGCAGAGAGGGCGTTTGTTCAGCTATGTCGGGTATCCTAGTGGGCTGATCCACTAACTGAACAAGATGATGGGTTAGAGCAAACGCGTGCGCGATTCTGCCAGCATGATTAATGGAGGGGGAACCCAACCAGGAGTCGTGGTGGGCATTAAAGTCCCCCAAACATACCAATTCAGCAGCAGGAAATCGCGCTTGCGCCTCATCTGCTGCCCAACTCAGGTGGTCAAACAGTCGAGTTGTCTCAGCGTCTCCTGAATGGGGTCTGTATAGGCACATGTAAATACGGCATTGGAGGCCAAGGCTTACAAGAACCAAAAGAATGGGAAGAGAGGGATCCTCTAAGCAATGCAAACGTCGACAACACACATCAGAACGGACAAACAGACAGACCCCGGATTTCGCGAGGAAGTTATCCTCAAGCACGTAACCGGGGTACTGAAGGTAGGACGTATCCGCTGGACGTCTAATCTGTGTCTCCGTCAAGAAGAGCATGGTGGGTTTGGCCGTCTCGAGGTGTTGATGGACGGCGTTCAGATTCGAATGGAGTCCACGGATATTGGCGAACTCAACCTGGAATAGGGTGGTGGGGGAGTGCACCGCCGTATCATTATCTATTCTTGTTTGCACTGGCATATTTATATAAAAAAAGGAAGGAAGAAGGAGGAAGCGTGAAGCAGGGAAAAATCAGTCACGGTAAAAGGGGCAAAAAGTGGAGCTGGACTGTTTCACCTTAGACTTGTCGAAAAAAAGGAGTGACATTGACCCGTCGGACGGAAGGGCCCCCGAACCCCCCCACAAGTAGTCGCCGGGTCCCCACCTTCCGGTCACCAACCGGCACGACGATCTACCCCGAGATTATGCGCGGCATGAAAGGGCAGCCTCTCTGGGCGGTTAACCCCGATTGGGCCCCTGTACTATACCGCGGGCGGCCAGCGGAACAACCGTTTCAACGGGTCTCCCTGGCCGACGGGTCAACACAATCCTCCTGACAATGGAAACACATAGTCCATCCCAGACCCCCGTTAAACGCGACTGATAATACCCCGTAGCCCTGGTAAATACACCAGCTGACCCCGAAACACGGCAAACACGATGGTAAGTCATTTCACGGGCGTTTACACCGAATGTACGGTGATAGCTAACCAGGCGGGTACTAGTAAAAATACCCTACCACCGGCTGAGAAGCTGGATACTCAGTATTTCCCTTAGTCGACTCCTACGACACCCACAGGAAGAGAGGGGCGGTGATTTTTGTATTCTTACTCCGTCACCGCACGGATAAAAATAGAAAGAAAACTTGTGCAATATTGAGGTGATAGAATAATCCCTGGGGTAGGCGAAACAGGGGGCAATTACACAAAAGATCCCAATGGGTCGAAGTGTATCCGTAAGGGCCCCACCAATAAGATAAGATAAGATAATGGTTAAATCGTTACCTTATAGTGTTTACTTTATTCTTGTTTGTCATGGATGTGTTCAATTTTCTACTGAAATTGGATCCTTACCGCGATGATCGATATTGATATTTTAATATGCAAGAAACACTATCTATGATTATTCTTTACATTATGATATTGCGTGTAAGGCAAGCAGCGCAGAACCGGTCATATTGGCGATCATTGGGGGAGGCCTATGTCCAGCAGTGGACGTCTTTTGGCTGAAATGATGATGATGATGATGATGATGATTGCGTGTAAGAAAAAATGCGGCCTTGGGTATAGTGATGGGTGTAGACCAAAATAGTACATCAGAGGCCGGGAAAATGAGGATTTCCGGCCAAGTTGTTATATACGGATAGTCTAGTATATACGGTAGTCGGATTGAGGCCGTGAATCCGTTTTCTTTCACGCCGAGGTATGTATAATGCTTTTTCAAACATACTAAGAAATACAAAAAAATAATAATGACAATGTTGTCGAAATTAAAAGAAAAGTTATTTTGGAGGCCTAGGCCTGAAAAGTGTTATGAAATTCCATTTCTATCCCAGTGAGTTACTGCGCCCTAAAAGTGATATTTCCGAGTCTATTTTAAGGAACGTAAAGACAATACTAAACTTCATTGCATGTTTGACTAAACATTTTACGCACTTGTGCAATAAGTGGTTTATTTATTGACAACCTACAGTGAAATGCCGATAGATGTTGTCTTTTTTCAAAATCAGGTTACTTCCAGTACATTGCAGTCCTAGGACTGCTAAGTAGTCACTTACAGTCCGTGAGCTCTTAAAAAACCCTTCGGAACACACGAAGGTAAATACTGCTGTCCTGCTTTATCGTGTGTCGCCGTTACAACCCGAGCCTTTCGTCTCTTTCTTGAATCCGAAGTGTTTTCTAAGTACAAACGGAGATGCCATTACAATTATTAGTAAGTTTAGTTATCGAACAAGGGTGCTTAGACAAGTTGCCAATCGCTAACGCTCAATCGTCAATCGTAAACGAAAAGCATCTAACTGTCTTTGTCTCACTAATGTGAAAGTGTGATAGAGAGGGGAAACTACGATACGCTACTAAGCGTTAGCGATTGGCAACTTGGCTAAGCGTCCAGCTACATGATACTTCCAGATCCAAATTGATGATGACGACGAGGAAGTTTGAGAAAAATATATTCATAAAATGTCACAGACATCCCTCACCACTAATCGTGACCGATGCGACACACGACACGACGACGATCCGGTGACGTGACAGATGTCTCCATGTCAGACCATCCATCAGGGCATAGACTTATTAATTTAATAGACCGAGTCTATTGTATCTGTGGGTGACGCCAGCAATGCCTGTCAACGATCTTTGTTTGGCTATACTAGTGCACCTAAACCGCAAATAGTAAAAGTGATTAAAATAAAGCTTTTCATGTATATTTCTGTTCGATAAGTGCACGGAATGTGATAAAAGTGATGACTTGTGTGGTTCCATGGTGTAAAAACCGCCAGGGTTACCTGAATGAACAAAATAAAGACATTACGTTTCACCGGTAATTTAGTTTTGACTTGAATTTTAAAATTTCGAACCTTATTAAGGTAAAAGTAACTGAAAATCTTATTCAATATTTGTTGCCGGATACATGTGTGTAGCTTTGTGAATTAACCATTCGTATTTGCATTCGTAATGTAATTATAAATAGTGGGATTCAAATATTTGTATTGCATAGTGTTGTACTTAAGCGATCGATCGTGATATCGATAAATCTATTGATAGCCAACTCAGAAAATGAATCGATGTTTTTAATTTCCAACAGGTTTCCACAGGACACTGAACAAAGGCTAATATGGGTCAAAAATATCAAAAAGGCAGACGACTGGTGCCCTAAAAAGTATTCAAAAATATGCTCCGCACATTTTTAAGCTGTTGTTTCAGGCAAGGGCGTACCCATAAGTGATTACATTCTGACGTAGTACCCACCATATTTGGTAATCATCCAATGTCATGTCAACCAGAAAGTAAAGTAAGTTTAGTTTAATAATGACACTCATGTGATACTTGTGTAGACTGATTAATTATAAAGAAGCCATCATACGAAAATTGTTAGGTATGCTTTAAGGGATGATAAGTTCCGTAAAACATGTTATAATGAGGGTTTTCTGAAATGCCGTTCATCAGGGCGGCAGCACTGAGGCGTCAGGTCCAGAAACTTGTCTAAATTCTCAGAGCGCCTATACACGGTGGAATTTAATCGGTGAACAGGAACCCATTTTTCTAATTCAGTAATCGATGGCGGTCACGTTTATGTAGTACTTAAGTGGAACCAAGTTTTTTTTTAGCATAATTTTTTTTTATGTTGAAATTAAAATTTATTGTCACCCTACTAATGGTTTAGTCTGAAAAGTTTAATACCTCTTTTCAAACTATCAGCCCTAGAAACTTAAAACATAAATGAGCAATAACCACTCACATGCTTTAATTTTTGCGATAGACTCTATTCCTATGTAAAATAAGAGCGATGCATGGCTGATAGTTTGAAAAGAGGTATTAAACTTTTCAGACTAAACCATTAGTAGGGTGACAATAAATTTTAATTAAAGTTTAATTTCAACATAAAAATTTGTTATGCTAAAAAAAAACTTGGTTCCACTTAAGTACTACATAAACGTGACCGCCATCGATTACAGAATTAGAAAAATGGGTTCCTGTTCACCGATTAAATTCCACCGTGTAGTTTCGTGTTTAAATGATTTGTACAAGTTAATAAAATTATGTAAAAAAATAAAATGACCTTCTTCTAGTTAGTTGTTCTTTGAGGCTAGGTAATTGTGTTTCTTAGCGGGACCTTACCGCTAAGTGGCGCCAACTAGTGGCATACGTTTTAGACAGAACACTTCTTATGACATTTGACATTTTAATTAAAGAAAATATTTCATTAATTTTGTGATTTTATTTTTATCCTAAAGTGTAGATTTAGAAATCATGACATATTAAGGATCGCAGAAGATCGTGATTCTGGGTAGGAAATAAGGTTTATTCGCACTGTTCATCGCTACCTAATTTGGTAAAAATATTATTATTGCCGATAAAAGCATACGATGAAGACTGGACAACACTAATAGTAATGACATTTTATCTAGTCAGGTTGGTAGCATTGTTCAAGAAAAATTAAGAAAATGGAGTCGGTGATATAATTCACGACCGAGTAGAACTACCTTGTTTGTCTCTTTTTCCTTATGGAATACATACTGAGATGGTAAAGGATGACAATAGTTTGTTCAGGTATGTCTTAATACACGGAATCTTCCCTATATTTTATCTGTGCATCAGGGCTATTGTCATTCGATATTATTTTTTGCAACACGACGACACATTTTTCAGCGGTACTGTATATGTTATTATCGAACATGAACCGCGATAAATTTCTGTCGTCACTTTAGTTGGAGTATTTGAAAGTCGAATAGGTAAATTGGTTTTTTCGTGAATACCACAGCAGGGGACCGATTTTTGAATTTCTATCGCACGAATTCAAATTCCCGTTTGAATTCAAATTCGAATGTCAAAATTTTTCACGAATATTTTCGAATGTAGCCAATATACCCTATTTTTGAAAGTCGCACTCGAAAAGCTAGAGATTGATTATCGATATCTTTGCGACACGTTGCACGCAGAAAGCCGATATTTACCGTTTTTTTTTATTTAATGTAATAAAGCTTAATTATTATGGCACACTGACGTCCGAATTTATATTCCAGCTAAAAATAGTAATCAATTACAACATATTAAACATTATTTAACGGTTGTTAGTATAAAAAAACATGTACCGCTAGTGAATCTGAACGTTTAGTCTAGGATCAATGTTATTATAATCTATGGTGCCCACAAACAAACATCAACAGAGGCCCTACCGCGAACCACGAACGAAGTGTTGCCATACACACTTACGTACGAATTCACAAGTGCGAGAGAGAGCCAACACTTCGTTCGTGGTTCGCGGTAGGGTCTCAGTTGACAGACTTGACAGTGTCACTTTATTGGAGTATCTACGTACTTATCCAATTTCTATTAATAGAATTGAATACGAATGGTCAACCGCAGTCTTTTTTGAACTTTCTATCACTCGAATCTCAAAAATAGCATTTCATCGTATTTATTCATTTTCGAATGAAAGATTCGAGGGTTCGAATCTCAAAAATCGCCCCCCAGTTGTACATCAAAATTAATATGTAAGTGATAATTATAAACTTATAATAATTATGCCAATAAGATGCCAATAGATGCAAAAGGCGGTAATCCTGGACACGGCGCGCATAGTCCGGCGGTTCCTCTCCCTGCAGCCTTAACCACCGGCAGCTTGGGCCCGCTCCGCTGCCGACAGCACTCTAGGTTAGGTTTTTTATAATGTGTTTGTATTTTTTATTGTATTTTACTTTTTTAATCATATTATAAAACACCTAACCAATGAAGAAAAATGAATAAAAGATGCTAATAATAACAAAACAAAAATATAAAAATAAAAATCGGTTCACGATTCTCTGAGATGTCGAGTATCAAAAAAAAAATCAGTGCACCTAAAAGACTGGAACAACTACTCAAAATTTGCCAATTTAGTTTTCAAACAGTCTTTAAGGTGCATGCAGACCAAAAGAGCATTCGCTGTTCTATCCCCCACTCTACGAAATCAACGAATCACGTTTCGTGTAACGATCGAATTTCGTAGAGTAGGGGGATAGAACAGCGAATGCTCTTTTGGTCTGCATGCACCTTAAGCGTTTCTAATCTAGAAGGCTCTATCTCTATCTGCAACCCTAATATTTGAAAGGTACCGAGAGTCGACTGTACTTACTTACACACATCACATCATCAGCTTATATCATCCACTGCTGGGCAAAGGCCTCTTCTATTGCCTATCCGTATGGATACAATAGGAGGTAAATGCCCATAATCGCCACGCTGGGCTGGGTTGGCAATCGCAGTAGCATACCCACTATGATAACGCTGCTGCCCATCATCATCAATAAACAAAAAAAATCAGTGACACTTTAATCCTCTTAGTCGACTCTTACGACACACGGGAAGAATAAGAATGTTTTTTTGGCGCCATACGTGCCATACAGTACAGAACAATATACCTACACTGAAAAAAATATTTATCAAAGTGACTTAGGGTATATTACGAGGGAACTTTGATATATGTAAATGTAACAAATCCTTGTTATCAAATTTACAAAACTAAAAAGGTTGAAGTCGATACCAGAGTTCTGGTTAAATCAACAAAGAACATCAAACAACTGGGGCCTATTTCTCAAAAGCTTGTAACTTATAATACAAGCGGAAGTCCTTATCTAACTTATGGTGTCAAAAAGAAACTTCCACATGTATAACAAGTTACAAGCTTTCGAGAAATGGGCCCCTGGTGTAATCAACAAAAAACTGGTGTTATCAACCAAATTATTTTAGTAGAATGCCAACATAAAAAGTTTGGTAAAATAAAATAAAAATTGTGATAGGACCGAATTCAACCTTAATTTCCAGTTGGAATTACGCAAGATCTGATAAATCCAACTTAGCATTTTTTTCAGTGTACAGAAGAAGATTTGGGGTAACAAATGTAGTTATTCTTACTGCCGTCACTACGCGACACTTACACATAATATTGAATTCACAGCATCAGCCTATGGTAGTCCACTGTTGGACGTAGGCCTCTCCTATTAACTATGCGTATAGACGCATTAGGAGGTAAATACCCATAATCGCCACGCTCGGCAAGCGGATTGTGAAACGCAGTAATGTGTCCACTATGATGACGCTGCTGCCCATCATCAATCTTTTATCAAATAATGGTCAGTGATATTTCAATCCCTTAGTCGACTCTTACGACACCCGCAGGAGATGGGGTGGTGACAAATGTACAGATGTAGTGAGAAATGACTTGCCTTCGGAAACGTTCGTCAACGTCATGCTGTTTCAGTCTATCTCACTGAGACTGATAGTAATAGCTGTCATGCTACTTCAGTCAGACTCGGTGACACTGCCTGAAACAGCATGTGTTTACGAACGTTTCCGAAAGCAAGTAATTTCTCACTACACCTGTATTCTAACTGCCGTCACCACACGGCTTTTATTGTTATATTGAATTCAGTCGACTTCAATTCCGTAATAAGTCGATTCGTCAGATCGTTCCCTAATATCCTATCATTTATTCGCACACTTCACAAAGTCAATTTGTTTACGACTTAAGGAAACTCAATCAAGTTGGCTGCGCCTCGTTGGCTCGACGCCAGCGTCATAAACATCTGTACACTTTAGTACCTTGTCGCTGTCGAGTTATAAATGGACGTCGTATGGAATTGTCGTACGAGCTAAAGTGACATGGTACTAACGTGTGCAAATGATGGAACAATATTATGTCAGGAAGTTACAGCTTATGGTGAGTTGTGAAAATAAAGAGAAAGTCGATATCAGCATTTAAAATTTGTATAGGTATTTCCATGGTATCCTTATATTACACATTATTGTCAAAAAATGTGTAATGAATGAATGATCTTAAAGTATATAATGTAAAGTTCAAATTGCTACAATGATACCTACGACACAATAATATGTATTGTCCATAGTGAATAATAATAAATTTCTATTCGTTTTTGGAAAAGGAGTACCTAGTGATACTAAAATAAATAGATTTATTTGTCTACGAGTACCTACAGAATACATGTACCTACCTATTCAATATTCATGTCCCAATTATAAGCCAGTTTTCATTTAATTTTATACTCACGTTACTTACAAGCGCCATCTAGTGGAGAAAGTTAACTTCGTCTTAGGTGGAGGCGGCGTTTAGTTGGCAACAGC
Organism: Thaumatotibia leucotreta; assembly: GCA_025490895.1. NCBI lineage: Eukaryota > Metazoa > Arthropoda > Insecta > Lepidoptera > Tortricidae > Thaumatotibia > Thaumatotibia leucotreta. The sequence continues at coordinate 33,281 of JALPQI010006973.1, read as the reverse complement.
GTTATCGGTGCCTCGCGTCGCACGCCGCTTTTCACAGGTGGCGTTAGTGATACTGAATTCGTGAAGTTTTGTCGATACAATATACCTTCAATGTTGTGTAAAGTTTAGGCAGGGCTCTCACAATAGAGATTTCGAAAAAAAATGTTCAAAATCCCAACTACTTAGTAAGCACTAGTATTTTTTTTTTTGAGTATTGAAAGTGATCTACTCCAGGAACTGGATTTCAACGAAATCGTCAACTATTTTTCGGCGAAAAAAGCTCGGAAGATTCAGTTCGTTAACGCTAAAATTTAATTTCAGATAATTCTAGTTTCCAATTATATTTATATGTTTGTTAAATAATAAAATAATCTATACTAGTTTCCACAAAAAAATATTTATTGAAAGACTTGACTGAAAAAATTGTCTACTTTATTTGGAAAATAGTTGGGGGGGGCTCCACGCCTTTGTTACCCTAAAGCTCGAAATCCGGCCCTGGTTTAGGTACTCCAAAGTTAGAACAGGAGCCGATTGCATAACAAATTACAACTAATATTACAAGGGGAAGTCTCTTTTCTACCTCTCTTACTACAGAGAGACTTCCGAGTTGTAATTTTCTAGACCGGGAATTTCTTTAAACTTTTATTATGTTTAATATGATTATAAAAAAATGAACAATGTCCATTAACTGAAAAAGGTTTAAGTAACGCAACCGAGCTTTTATAATTCTATTTTTTTCTTTGGTATATATGGAATTGGTATATTTATACCTAAAGAGTACGATTTTGCTCCGTTTGGCGTAGAAACTTTAGGTTCTTGGGGCCCCAGCGCACGCAAATTATTTGCTGAGATCGCGAAACGTCTGGTTGATGTAACTAAAGACCGAAGAGCTGGCGACTTCCTCGCACAACGCATCAGTATTGCGATACAGCGAGGAAATGCCGCCAGCATCCTCGGTACAATGCCACAAGGGCCATGCAATCTTAGATATAGGTTAGGTTAAGTAGATTAGTTAGATTTAATCTATGTACATAAATTGTAGTTTTGAAAATAAATATATTAACGATTAAATATAGAACAATACAAAATTTGAGTTATTCCAAAAAAATGTTTCGTTTGGATAAGTTAATTTATTTCATATACAAATGCATGGCGAAAAGCTGATAATTTATTCAGTTTAATGTTTTGCAACGAATGGCTTCAGAATGGATTGTTAATTTAATCCACATCACTAAATTTCTTTCTTTTGTAATGTAGAATATACATGAATTTAGGGGTATTGTAATAAAACGCAATGTGTACTTCCAAGACAACCTTTAATCTTTCATCAAAGTAAATAAATAAGTCAACAGTAGGGCGTACTCTTCGAGCTGTTTTAAACATTATAATAACAAATCTCCTCTTACTTACAAATTAAAATTACCTAACAATCATTTACCTACCGCCTACCGTAGTCGGCGTCACAATAAAACCTCTGTTTTTACAATACTGATATTCACGTGATACGCTCCGTTGCGCCGACGGCGCCCAAAAGATATGTTTCCATTTCAGTAATGCTACCTCCAACTCGCGAATTTACATTTTCGTTCGAACACACTGATAAATGCTTCAGTTTTTCGCTTTGAGTAAAAATAAAATTGACATAATTTGGACTCTGTAATTAAGTTAAGTTTTCCGTGATTTCGCTGTGACGGCTTCGGCCTTATTTTAAATGCTTCGTAACGAAATGAAAAACGTTTCCGAAATAAACGTATGAATGATTTCGTAAAATTGAGAGCAAATATGTTTTTTATTGTGCATGATATTAAACTGTAAATCATTGTCTTTGAAATCAAAATACTCATGATATCTGGCCCTCTTATATCTTCGTTTAAAAAGCTTGTACACACAAATCAATGTGTTCGGGTGACTTTCGCATATTCTTGCATAAAGAATGCGACAGACATAATAATTTAGACGTCACATACATAAAGTAGGAGTCGTTCGTCAGAGCTTGGGTGTAAATAATCTGTACAATTTATCGTCACAGTAAAATATATAGATTGAGCAGATTGCGAAACATGTTGTTCCCGGGGTCACCAATTACTATGGCGACAGGTGCTTTCAAACGCCTACCCTATTTACTCAGCAGCCTGCCAAAAAGCTGAAAGTTATCTTGTCAATGATAAATAATTTAGAACCATATTACTCATAATTAGATATAGTTCATAAAGTCAACATATTATAAAATTAATACAGAGACTGCAATATCCCACAGTCAAACCGTTAAAACTGTTTTCTGGGACTTTGTAGGTATTTCATCATCATCAGCCTGTCGCAGTCCACTGCTGAACATAGGCCTCCCCAATTTTGCGCCACTGTGTTCGATTTTCGGCTGCTCGCATCCAGCATATGCGTATATTGTATATGTTTATAAAGAAATAAAATAAATACGATTTAATAGTAATAGGGTTGTGTATACAACTATACATGTGTATATTCGGCACTTTGCTCGCATCTATATATTTTTGCTTGACTATACCGCGCGCGACAATACTCGCACTAACATACTATTTGCAACACATTCTCACATGATTCATTTCGTTTGACAAAACTGCCATGCGTTCAATGTCACATAAAAGTTCAGTGAGAATATCTGGCATTTTATTCGCTTTGCACTTCCAAGCCGACTTTAAAACCTTAAGAGTCAAGTACAAATTTTATTTACATAAATGTATGATATTTATACAGTTAACGATGAATCCATTTAAAGTAATGACATCCCTCGTGTACCGCGAGCTGCGGCAGAGTTCGTAGACATGTAAAAAAGTGGCAAAGATTCAGTCGCTTAAAATTACTATTTACACGATTCGTCAATAAACCTAATTCAATACGTTTAGTCTTCGATTTCGGAAAAATACGCTCGGAATACCCAATTATAAGTTAACTAGATAAGTCTCAGGAGATGTCAAAAGCATACGGTTACTTTAGTATGAATTTACTTTCTAATGCCATCAGGCATAAGTTTAGCGTTGCAAATAAAAGTTAAAATAAATTGTTTAAGCTAAAAAAAATCCAATCAGCAAGAGTAATTGACAACATTTATTTGCATGGGTATTTCGAGCGCATGGTTGAAGGAATGAGTGAAGAGAATGCACCTCAAAAGGTTCCTACCTACCACATTTACAAGACAGGGACATTGCTGTACAAGGATCGGCCCGCCCCGCCGCCGGCGTTCTAATGCTAGCTAACAAATTAAAATTGTAACGTGAACGCTCCGCCCGGGCTTTCAAGAGTATTTCTTGTTTTGTTACTCTCATAAACGGAATTTTTGTTACCTCACCACTCAAATTGATTGCAGCGTATGTTGACAGAGCTCGCGAAATTCAAGCGCTTTGTTCAACAAAGCGCCTTCGAGGCTTTCGTTCTTATTCAATTAAAAAGATTATGTACAATAAAATGTCGTTGCTGAATTTGAGAACGCAAGCTGTTACTCGTACGATATGCTGTCTATGGCACAATACTACATTTTTGTAGTCAGGTCGTTTTTGCATTTTATGTTAATGTCAAAAACTTTGAGACGTAAAAAATTACATCTGTTTGCAATAAAACTCAAGCCACGGAATGATATGTTTTCGATATGACAATTTATTTCCACTACCGGCGACGGCGGGCGCGCCGGATTCATCTAAACGAGACTAGACGCATGACTCGGGGATCCGATGGTCGAGTAGTTTTTCTTTGATCGCGTCGACGTTGAGGTCGGCGGCGGCGCGTAGGGTGGCGGATGCGCTGCGGCCGAGTGTTGTCGGCGGCGGCGGCGCGCCGACGGCGAGCTCGCGAGGACGCGCGCCCCATGTCCATGATGCGCCGGGACCGTTGCACGCCTGCAATAAATAATCAGTTTTAAAAGTAGTCAAGTGCAAAAATAAGTATCGAAAGAATCCGGTCATAAATATGTTACGACGTTCTTATTACACAGAATTAGAGTGCACTGGGACATATTTTTGAACATTTTTGTATACACCTTATTTTGTCTTTGACTGTTCAACGATGTCTTTATATTCTGTAACACTTATTCACCTCTTTGTTTCTTTTTCCACAACTAAAGGTTGGCTCCAGAACAACCTTCCAAGAGCCTTCTAAAACCGCCATTTGGCTGGCTAGGCAGTCTTAATTTTAGCTCATCATAGGTTTCGTGTGTTTAGGATCTACGTGACTTCATTTCTATATATCCCTCGTGTCAAGGTTCCGTGCATTTATAATTGATGTAACTTAATTTTCCTAACTAGTGCGCAAAAACGAACTTTGTGCACGCTTCGCGCGAGGTCATTTCTCTTTTTGACGCACTTGTTATGAAAACAATTGTCCCTTACACGTGCAAAAACTTTTTTTAACTCGGGTGATTGTCGTCTTCGTTTCACTCGGGCTCCAACTTTCACCCTCGCCGAAAAAAAGTTTTCCAGCACTAGTTAGGATATGTACTATTCTATGCATCTCGCTAGCATCAATGTGCTACGTATCTACAAGTAATATGCACAGAATGTACGTCCTTGCGCTAATGTTGTTGTACTTATTAATTTTTGTTACTACACCCAAACATATACATATCAGCAACTTTACTGACTTTTTTCTAGATCCAATTATTCATATACACCACGTTATATTATGTGACAATTAAAATACCCAGTGTCGGAACACCAGCAGTGCTATTTTTAATCTAATGAGTAGGAACATTCGTTCAATCAATACCATTCAATTTCGATTACAGTTTAGCGATACACATTTAGGGCTGGCCGAGCAGATTTATAGTAGCTATCGATTTTCGTGCAATCAACCCGGCTATTGTGAGCCTAACTACACATTACTGCTATCCGGAATCGTGGGAACTAATTAACCAGTCGCGAAACTAAGATTGCGCTTATAATTTATTATAATGGCTCCCTCGTGTATGCAGCCATCCAATCAGCGGGTAATGTGGTATCGCACGCATCTCGTAGAATTAGGCTATTGTCAAGCTTAGATAGCGGAATTAAAACTAAGCCGCAGCTGACCGTATTATAAAATTTGAAATAAATAATATGGCACTGGATCGGTTAATCTCGTGCACAGAAATAGATTTGGATAGAAGAAACAAGTTCATTCATTTGTATGGCGGCCGAGCATGTCAGATTTTGTACTGAAGTTGTTACTTGCCTATGATTTTAAATATGTCTCAGGCCATTGAGTATTCATATTTTTTGTGTTGTTACAATTAATATTACTTAAGGAGGCATTATTAATGTTTTTGTTGCAAAATAACTTACAAAATTTGACGACCGAAAGCTGCAAGCTGCGATTAAAGACGGACAACTCAGGACATTTTACTGAGTTCATTTGACACGCTAAGTAGATACGTTTGCTTGATCTATGATATATATGACATCTGTGATCTCGTGGTAATCTTTGAGGCTTATGTTCAGCAGTGGCCGTCTTTCAGCTGATATGATGATGATGATGAAGATGGTAGCTTGCTAATTCTGTCCAGTACTATTACCAAGCCTGAGCTAGTGAGTAAATTAGCGTTTTAGGCAAAGGCGTTCAGGTACCACAGCTAACTACAAGATGTGATAATATGTAAGAACTAAAAAATTATACGGTACGTACATTGAGCAGCTGTCGTAGCCTAATGAAAGAAACTCCTCAGTGAAAGTATTATCAAACATTTGCTAATGTGATATATTAACGATACGATAATTTGGCACAATAGATTATTGTCACAGGATACTAGTAAAGTACATTTGTATGACTTTGATTAAATAGTAGTATACATTTCTAAATGCTTGAAGCACAATAAAATAGAATATTAGAACCGCAGTTTGATTTTATTTCATAATTTAACTATATTTAAAAGTGCTTCATGCTAAGCCTAATAAAATAAACATTCAGTTGACTTAAAAGACGTTAAAATATTACCGGTAATCATCTGTATGTTTTCCCTTGTCACTATAGCTGTATATTTAAAGCGCTATCTCTAATTATTTCCATTGCTACTACAATTGTCAGCCTCCGTAGCCTAGTTGGTAGTGACCCTGCCTACGAAGCTGCAGGTTCCGGGTTCGAATCCCGGCGAGGGCATTATTTGTGTATTTATTTATCACAAATATTTGTTCCTTGGTCATGGCTGTCTATGTATTTACGTATCTATCTATTATATATATCGTCGCCTGGTACCCACATCACAAGCCTTAATTGAGCTTACCGTGGAACTAGGTCGATTTGTGTAAAGATGTCCAAAAATATTTATTATTATTAATAACACTTCATTTTAAAATAGGACTGACAAGTGACTGGACAAAACGCGTACAAACAGATAAAACTATCCCATGCTTAATTAAAACGCGCCTTGAGCGGGCGCGGCTGGGCGCGCCGTCGCGAATTAATGCACTTCATTAGAGAACGAATGGATTGCGAACTAGTAGATTTTAGCTTTTGTTCACTAGCTAATATGCTCTTACACAGATTGCAATTATTGGTTCTATAATATTGGTACCATTCACAGATGTCATATATACCATAGATCAAGCAAACGTATCTACTTAGCGTGTCAAATGAACTCAGTAAAATCCACTGAGTTGTCCGTCTTTAATCGCAGTCTTGCAGCTTTCGGGCGTCGAATTTTGTAAGTTGAAGTGAACAAAAACATGAATAATGCCTCCTTAAGTAATATTAATTGCAACAACACAAAAAAATATGAATACTCAAGGGCCTGAGACATATTCAAAATCATAGGCAAGTAACAACTTCAGTAGAAAATCTGACACGCTCGGCCGCCATACAAATGAATGAACTTGTTTCTTCTATCCAAATCTAATTTTGTGGTACCATTTACCAAATAAAAATTGATTCCTGATGTTAATTCATAGATATATTAGGTACTCATATTCATATTAACTAGGCGTATCGAACGATGACAAAAGAAAGACAGACGTATGGAGATTGGAGGTTATTAGACAAATTAACCTAGATTTGTAGTTAAATCAACTGTGTAAATACGTTGGAAAAATAAGGGTGCAGAATTTATTTCAATACTATTAAATTTGTTAAACAGAAAGTACCAATTTATCTCCAGCAAGGCGGTAAGAGAGCGATGAAGTTTTCTATTGTTTTTTTTTATTTGCAGAATGTTGCTACTGATTGTGGTAGTCAAGATTTCATTAATTAACCTAACCTAAGTATATTTTATAATTGAATTTAAGCTACGCGCGATATGCCGATATAATATGTCACGCGTAATTAATTAAAGGGTGTACCGATAAAAAGCTGTAATTTTAAAATAATAAAATCGGTTCTATATAGTTAGGTTGCTATAATTTAAAGCTTTGGAAATTAACCAGGAAGTCTTAACTTAGCTGACTGTGGTAATTTTGTGTCACTACTGCATTTCAGGTACTCAAAGTACAGCTTCTTCGAAAATTTCGAAACCTCTTCCAAACTATCTTTTCCAAACATTTTTTTCTTTGTTTGTATGCAGTTTTCTAAATTATGGGACTGTCGTCAATATATCGATACCTTTAGGCGCAAAGGGCGTAAACGCCATTTTGGCCAAAATGAGTTTTTAATGCAGTTTTGTTCAGTTTTTTTTTCTCTATCGATATGTGTAGTTAAAACAACGAAATTCGACAATTTAGGGCATATACGACCCACGTATTTACAGGAGATTTTTTAAAAACAAGAGGCGTATTTGATACTTTTACACAATTTTTTGTTTATTTAGGTAATAAGTTCAGTAATAAAAAAAATGAAGAGGTCTTATAACCAAGTTGTTATAAAATGTTTATCATACAAAACTAAACAAGCTCATACGACGTAGAAATTATGCTACTTTATTTAGGTAGTATGACTTTAGTAGGCTAAATTAGGTTCATACGCCCGTATCTTTGCATTGTAAATTTTAAAATTGACTCATAAGCCCTAACGTAGTAGGCATGCAGCGCCTCGCTGATAGCCCTATGTACTATGTGCAAGCGAGATAGTATTCATGCGACTAAAAGATGTGAGCTGATGAGAGTGATGTTAGCTCCTTCGTCGTTTGTTTATAAGGTATGTTGATAAGTTTGCATTAGACTTACCTATTTTTTAGTATAATAATTATAAGAAGGTGTTTATTTATATGGATGGGATTCGGGATGGTACGTTTATAAAATAGTTATTTTAATAAACTCATTACCCACTTTCATGTAACAATACCTACCTGTACATAATGTCAGCGATAAGTAGTTATCTAAACGGTAGCTAATAATAATAATATGTAGATGTTAGTAAAGATTCTATCGTTTAGATTGGATGAATTATTGTTTATTAACTCTTACGAAATAATAGGTGAGTCTTTTTTCACAATATTGTTAAGTAGGTAATGTTATAATCTTCGATTACCGCGATTAGTTGGTACTCATTGAATTGAAACTGTACAGTTAATGTGATAAATCAATGTAAAATATGTCAATCAATGTTAATGTCATAGGATTTTTTTAGAGCTCCGACCAAAACTCCGTTTTTGGAGCTTTTATGGAATCAGTCCGGTATTGTAAATCGGTTAAAGATGTTTATTTCTATGCTGGTATCTGTTTATTTTAAGGCGTATCGCATTAGTACTTTAACTGGTGACTAATAAGGTCTGTGTGTACGCCGCAGAATTGTGTAATGTTTTGCCTCTTACGCCCTATGATAACAAAACTTTTTGACTTATACGCCCCAAGAAATATACAAATTATGGATTTTAGGCTCGTTAAGTTATTTTAATATTGCAAAACTGATTACGTACTGTTTACCTATACGATAGTAATGATTCATTGTCATTATCCAATTATAAAGTAAGAATGAACAATTATTGTGTTAGTAAACCTACAGTATAGAACCGAATGAACATCATTTTAAATCTATGTATGCTTACCTGTATACTGGCGTATGTTGCAAGTGTGAAATGAAAAGTATAGACAGATAATGTGATAAAAATGGGTGACATTGTGTATAAATTTACGTTCAATTCCAGTCGACATTTTTAGTTTACAGTACGCACAGTTATATTTTTTGGTGCTGTGCGTTTTAAACATAAATTTAATTTAATGATAAAGTATTTGAAAAGTCTTCTACTCCATTTAGTATGTAAATAATATCTACATAATTATGAGTTGATAATTATAAAAAGAAAAAAATGCGATGTGAGAGTAAAAGATCTTAAGTTGTGTCTATCTAGGTTTTATAGAAAACAAAAGATAAAGATTTGTGATTATTAGTCTTCTAAAAGCATGCTATTATATTTGATTTAGTAGTTAATATATGTATGTGTTGTTCATTATAAGGAAAATACTACTAAATAAGAGTAAACGTACCTTACATTGCGTCTAGAATATTTTTGAAAAAAAAATATAATAAAGATGTTATCATTATTATTTGTTGTTTGTAAGAAGCTCATCAAAACTTTAATCTGGAGTATAGCATTATATGGGTGTTAGGCGTGGACCATGATGAAAAAAGACAGAGAGATACTAAGAGCCTTTGGAATTTGGAGCTGGAGAAGAATGGAGAAGATAAGTTGGACAGAAAAATCACAAATGAAGAAGTGCTTAAAAGAATGAATGAAAAAAGGAGTTTGCTAAAGATAATAGAACATAGGAAAAGGAAAATGTTTGGTCACCTTATGCGACATGACGCTTTGATAAAAAAAACATAATAGAAGGAAGGATTGAAGGATAGCGAGGAAGAGGGAGACCTAGAGGAAGTTACATGAAACAAATAAAAGAGAAAGTAGACGTTGTGTCGTACAAGGAAGTCAAGGAGGTGCCTTTAGACAGAGTTAGATGGAGACAGTTACATTCATCAGTTACGCCGACAAGAGTTTGACTCTTAAATTTTAATAATGAATTGTTGTTTGTTTTACTGATTTCATATCGCATTTTAATCTGGGTTTTGGTAGTAGGTAGCTTAATTGTCCAATAACGCCATTAAAATTATTTTTATCCCTAGACATAAAAGAAAAACATAATCAGCAACAGCATAGTCATTGTAGACATTTTTTTTTAATAATAGCAGAAACCTTTTAATTGATTGTAAGAATTTTTTAATCCCACGGTGTATTATACACCCATTCAAAGCATTGCCTATGTTATGAATGAGTTTATAAGACCGATTATAACTATAGTAGTTGTGATATACGCCCCATTTAGACCAAAACTCAAACGTTTAGTAACCAATACTCCCTACATTCTTTGCATATTATGTGAAGTTTAAGGGCGTAAACGCCATTATTTCAAAAAGTTAAGGGAGTATAACACATCCTTTTTCTTTATTTATTCATTTATCCTAAAAGATTGATATTCAAAATGTTTATCTTAAAAAATCGAGTACGTTGGCCAAAATTTAAGTTATTCTGCCAAAAAACAAAGAAGTTATGATTTTTTTTCTAAAATACTTTTCTTTTTTTGCTTCTCCTATAAAGTGGCAATTTGGCGTTTACGCCCTTTGAGCCTAAAGGTATCGATATCTGACCATTCTTCCCGTGTTCCTTAAGATATCCTTGACTTATGCATAATATCCTTGATACTTTTTGGACTGATTTCGCTTCATAAAACTATTCCAAAGAGACTATAATTGGTATAGGATTAAATATTTGATTAAAGACCCATGGAAAATTCACATAATATGTGACATAATTCCCTTCACAGAGTATTACGGCGCCCAAGGCAGGGCTATATTTAAAATAAAAAACATGGAGATTAACCAGAAATATTGGTCACTTCTGCAGAACACAAAATCGTGCAGTGGAGAATAAAAAAAAGAGCTTGTAAAAATAAATTTCGAAGGGGTTCTGGAGAACTTGTACCTATTGTGAATACTGAAATTGCAGTAGCAACAAAAAAGCACCAAAGTTAGCTAATTTAAGAAGTTAATTACAAAAACCAGAAATGACAGCTTTTTAACTATACTGACCCGATTTTTTCATTTGAATTTGCCAGTTTTTTATCGGTACACCCCTGAAATTGATAAGTACTACATACCTGTAGGAAAACCATAGCTGAACAACAAATATTTTATGTTGAAGAGATGCCCTCACCGTAATACGAAGACCGTCAATATAGGTAAACAGAAACACTCGTAGTTTCATTAGGTACTATACAAAGAGGCATTATGCACAAACAGTAATAACCGTACCATGAGTTGGAAAGTAAATGATACGCTAGGTTTTACTCGATACGTAATACATTCTCATATTGGAGCGAGCGCGATGGCCTGCTTTACGTATCGAGTAAAATCTAATGTTACCGATACTTGCAGTCGTAGTACGGCTACTGTAGATTAGCTTTCCTCCAACCGTGACCTCACAAATGGCTCTAATGGAAGATCAGCGCTGGACTGTTTACAGGCCAGCAATTTATGCTGAATTGGAGACCATTTTGTGACACAATTTTGTTTTTTGTTCTATATTTTATAATCGTGTTTCGTTTGTATTTAATGTGTACGAGTATATTATGTTGTGTCACAAATAAATGTTTTTTCTTTCTTTTCTTTCTTTCTTCCTTTAGCGACTGAGCTACTGAAACCGTCAATATAACTAGGTAAACTCATCGTTTAATTACTTTACGAAGACGGCGTTATGCACACAGTAGCCCTACCATGAGCTGCCGCTACGTTATTAACGAGCGTTTTCTTTCCATCCCACTCGCCCTTGCGTATTGGCACGAGCGAGCCGGATAGAAAGTAAACGCGCGTTAAGAACGCCGCAGCAGAAGCCCAACCCAACCACGAAAGAAGAGTTGCCTCCCTGTCACATTTATGTACGAATTCATGAGTGCGAGAGAGTAGGGTAGGGTTTCAGCTTATGGTACGGCTACAGCAGTGTTAATCACTAAGGAAACCGCCTAGCTGTCAGCGCTGTGTCAGCGCTGCGGTAGCGTCGAGGCTAAAAATGGTATTCACTAATGTACTTTAAGTGATACTAGTGCTCGCCGACGGATGCGGCGTGAGCTGGAACTACACTGCGTCGAGAGTTTGACGTTTAATGTACGAACTTCGTATTCTCTAACGAAAAACAGCGACGAACTCGCCCACAACCTCGCTCACAGCCTCGATTCCTAATGTCAAATAAAACAGCTAGGATTTTAGACAAGGCTGTCTCGACGTCGAGCTCGTTGACGAACGCAGCGTCGAATGTGTGAATAAGAGAATAGCATAGCTGATATGCACGCCGACGGCGTGAAGGCAACTTGCGCGATGCGGCAGCGGCGTGTTGACACGACACGTGCCTGTCACTACACGCCTAATTAAGAACGTTATTTATTGGCTACGTTGACGTGCTACACTAAGTAATTACACTATCACAAAGATTGTGAAATGAAATTGATATAAGGGAAGAAAGTGAGAGCGGCAATTACGATTAAATCGCAAGTAGGAAGGCCAATTCTACAGGATAGAAAACTTTTATTTCATTTTCAGGTTGTACTATGTTGCATTACAATCCAGGGTGTCTTCTTATAATTAAGTTTAAATACTAGAATTAAAATAAAAAATAAAAATATTTATTCAGTAGCACAAATATTCATTCTTACTTAGTACAGGTTGGTGCCCCTTTTTAAGTAAATAAATACTTGTGTCAAGGGACACCGACACCGCTCTTCCTTAGTAAGTAACAAATAACAAGGGTCCCCTTTAATATGCCTAATATTAATAGTCCTAATATGAATTCGCATAACGGATTTGGCATAAATAATTAAGCATAATATTGAATAGGCAAAATAATAAAATTCCATAATGCTTAATACGCATATTACTGCTTATGCATAATTGAAATATGCATAACATTATTAAATATAACTTTTTTTATCCTAATATGGATTAGCATAAACTTAGAAGTCAAGCGAATGAGGCAGATCAGGGTAAAACCAAGACAGTAAGGTTAAGTTCAAAAGACTAATAAGCAGGAGCGACGAAGCAAAGTTGAAGCCTAGCTTTCGTCGATACGTATCTCCTACACATCCTAATGAACACGTCAGATACAATCAATTAAATAAAACATTAGGTATTTAATAATCAATTTTATTAGTAAAGAAATCACATCTTGGTAGGCGCATGAGGCGCACGTACCTACAGAGTGCGTACCTATTTAATACGGGCGTATATTTTAATGATCCTTAAAATAGGATCTACGGAACCTATTTACCTATAGGTACCATGATTTCTACGATGACAAAACGATAACTGTATCCCGTATAAAATACACGCGCCGTATTTATGAACATTATAAATTGCTAGGGTAAAAATGTGTGTAATAATTAAAATAATCAATATTTGCTATAAAAATATAAGTACTATAAGTAGCTATACATGTAGGTATATCAGTCAATAAAATATGTCAAGACCTAAACATTAACTGTTATAACTATATTACCTACGCACAACGCACAAGTAAGTTTTAAATTGGAAGCAATTATAGTATATAATAATCTTATTAATACGTACTAATCGACAGTAACTTGGCAAAAATATTAGGTATAGTATCGGTTTCGCTACGCAATCTATGATCGGTCATTGTCAGTGATCGGTTTTTTGGATTCTCTACCGGCAGGTCTCCAACAGTAACTTGAAAAATAAGCTTTAATTATAATGCCATATTTCTGTTTCATAAAGTATGCTCTTGTGTGTGTAATACAATAGTGTTAAATAAAATTTCATAGTCACACCCGTAATTTTTTTATACTTACGCGAAATCCCGTTAGGGGGAACCCAAAAAACCGATCACTGGTTACTCATTATTATTTTATCTATTATATTTTATTTTATACCTTTCATTAAGTATACCAATTAGTATTATGCTCATCCTAATTATTCCAAATCATCGTTATGATAGTTTACGTTATACGTAAATACATTATGCGTAATCGTTTATGCGAAATTATGCTTATGCCACTTAAATAGTATGCTTGACAACGCTATGCCAATTTGAAGTATGCGTAATAAATTATGCGAATTAATATAGACTCAAATAACAAACATGTTGATATGGGTACATATTAATGAGATAAGATAATTTTATTTATAATTTTATTATATTATTACAATAATTACTGAAACTCTCTTAGCACAAGTGTCCTGTACGCTTAAAAAGAGGCACCAGTGCAGATATCGTAACTACACTTTTCGATATTGAATAAATTATTTTTATTTTTAATACGTATAAGGCCGCCATTGACCTCCTTGCCCTCCTCTTTCCTAAAGAACCATAAGAACACCAAAATAACTTCCATCCTGTCGTTAAACAGCGGGAGATAAGTATTTTGGGTAAGTTAGTAAAATAACTAAATCTCAAAATAGTAATAACTCGGAAGTACCTAGCACTGTGTTACTAGAGAAGATATTCGGGTAATGAAATCATAACCAACTCAAGCACTTGCAACAATTCTCTGTACCTCGAAGTAATATCATTTAATGGATGTATCCCACGTGCAGCAGTAATTCACATATTAGCCTGATAATAGCCCGGCACGTAAGGATAATTTATTTGAGCTAGTGTAAAACTGTAGACAGTTTGGATATTGGGGAAATGTGGTTTTGAGGGCGATATATCGGCGGCAGATGCATTTGAGAGCGGTATTGGAGCACAAATCAACACGATGTCTTACTCTTTTGGGATTATTTCTTTTGCGGTAGTGTTTTAATAACTTTTTTGCGTTATATTGTACAGTCGACGTCAAAGATATCGTTACGGTTTAGGTGCCAAAAATATATTTACACGACTTTGCTGCCTTGACATTAAGGTCGTGTAAATATATTTTTGGCACTTGAACCGTAATTATATCTTTGACGTCAACTGTACAACGTGCGAAAGTGATGATTAGCAAAACTTGAATTTAGAGACTTGGTAATTTATAATAAAATAAGCTTTTTTAATGTTATCTCTTATCGCCCATCACACCAGCACCTAAAATACAATAAATCTTTTACTGCTTTGGGCAAAAATGATAATTATGGCACCTAGCGTCTGTGGCCACGTGGTCATTAATTCAACAGGGAATTGACATTTGTGGTAACTGGTATCCCGATTAAATAATTACTTAAACAGCGAAGTTATGGGCTGAAGCCGTCGTTGTGATTGGTGCTTCCTGATATCATCATTATATCTTCTACTGCTGAACATAATCCTCCCCCAAAGCCACAATGAGCGGTCCTGTGCCACGCGCATTCTGCGGACTTCAGCTAACTTCGCTAGGTCATCAGTCCACTTTGTGGGGGGCCTGCCCACGCTGCGCCTTCCGATACGTGGCCGCCACTCGAGAACCTTTCCGCCTCATCGGCTATCGGTTCTACGCACAATGAGCCCCGCTGACACTTCAGTTTGGCGATTCGGAGAGCTATACGGTTACTTTGGTTCTGCTGCGAATGGTGTCATTTCTAAAACGATCTCGCAGAGAGACTTCTAGCATAGTCTCCATACTCCATACTCTCCATTGGAGAGCCGTTGCCCTTTGGGTGACTTTAAGCCTTATGGGGCCCATTGAGTGTAAGCGACCACGTTTCAGTACCGTAACCGTATGTCCTCACTGTTATCGCACACTGATCAAAGACTTTCGTTTTCAAGTACTGCGGAATATTGGACGAAAAGATATGTCGTAACTTCCCAAACTGATTCTGCTGCAGATGATTATGATTATACACAGAGGCAATACGCTAACACGACACAACACGACACGACGCAACGCGACACGACGTGGTACGCAGCGCAATCACGCCCGTACCGAATAATGCCGCCCCGGCAACTCGATTAGCATTAAGCGTAACGAATTTAGCATCGCTGACGAGTTTGCATTAAAATTCAACTCGCTCGTTACTTTATCGGTCGGCAACTCGGTTAACTGTTCCACTACCATGAGCTTAGCACTCATCATCATTATTATCAGCTAATACTCTGATGAAGCCTAAGGCTTGCCATATTGATCGATCCGTGTGCCGCCGGCATTCAATGAATTCCAGTTGTTTTTACCAGTAGCCCTACCGCAAACTTCTTCGAAACCCACAAATCTCCTCGAGTCAGTTTCAGTCTCAGTCACTCTTATGATGCCTTCGTTGGAGTGACAAAGACAATTCCTAGAATTTTTACGAAGTTTGCGGTGGCGATGCGCCTTCCCATGCTGCATCAATCCTTACGTGGTCGTCACTCAAGAACTTACTTACCCTGTCAACCATTACTTCCTCGGGTAATAATATATGTCCAACCCACTAACACTTCAGTTTAGAGATTTTTAAGCTGCGTCGGAGACTTGAGTTCTTCTTCGAATCTCATCAGGACTACTATTTACTGATTACCCTTTCCATCTTTTACTAAGCTTCATTATTTTAAGCCTCCCTTTACATCGCTCCATAAGCATCCATCCTCATATTGAGTTCCCTTATCAAAGGCATAGAAAAATTTCGTGTTCCACATTTCAAAGTCACAAAACGAAGCTGTAGTCTCAATTAAACTCGATCGAAGCTCATCTTGCTTGTAGACACAATTGGTCGAGATTTGTCAGTTCGTAGTGGCCTTATAGTAAGGGTACAGAAGTTCGATGTTTTTATTTGATGAGGACTTTGCAAAGTAAATTCAGGATAGAAGTTTTCGTGTAAATACGATAAAGTTTAATCTGAAGGAGATGGGGCGCCGCCTACAGACGCGCCGTGACCGATTTTAATTTCTTAACTTCCAAAAGCTCTATAAAAGAGGTTTATGAACGCTAGTCGACATTATTTATCGTTTTACATAATTTGTTTTATCAGTGAAAATATGAAATGATTTCTGTACCTGGGAACTAGACTTGCCTTAGTCCACAAAAAGTTCACGCCATTATATCGTTAATTGCCGAAGGCTTATATCTTAAAATGGCGTGAACGGTTTCGTGGATTGGTCTCTTTTTCTTCTTACTGAAATGTAAGCTGTATTGAAGATTTAAGATGGTCTATCTAGAAAGCCTTAAGTACTCCGCGTACTTCTTGAAAGGAAGGTATGCAACTTGTAACAAAAATAGTGGTGATCCGTCTAAGGGCCGATACCGTATCTGTAGGCTTATGGTGGTACCGTGTTTAATAGTTTGTCGTTGTTGCCGTCAGGTTCTAACAAGTATGTAAGTGCGAAAGTGATGCATAGCACGATAAATAAATAAAACGGGACCATCATAAGCCACCTGTTTCGGAAAAAGTAGAAGAGATGGTCGCCTTTCTAACTATTTAACCCTCCATAGAAAATATTAATCGTGTTTTTTTAAATCATCAGAATACAATTCTGAATGGTCACCAAAGAGTTATAAAATCGTGAGATTAATAGAGGTCATAATTATCTTTTTAAATGACAGCCTCATAATAATCGACCATCGTATTACGTTCGTTATAAATTCAACCGATAAAACTACGCATCCACGGTAATTACATTGAATTTAATGAGCTCGTTATAAACAGCGTTATTAACAGGATAATAACTTTTAACGAATGCATGAAATTTGGTTAATACGACACACACGCGACGAGACTTTTTCGACACGACAACGTGACGGTACCTAAATGGTACAGTGTATATTATTCGGGCAAAATATTTTAATTTTTAGCCTAACTGTTTTGACAAGGGTGTAAAAAAGTTTTATTCCGGCTTAGATTTTTTCCTTTTCAATTCATGGGGAACTTAGAAACTTCACGTCGGCAGACCGTTTCGGAGAGTGGCATAATTATATAAAAAATAGTAATAAGGAATAAGTAGGTATGGCCAAATAGTTGCTCTGAATTGTTTTTTCAGCATACATGTTATTGATGAAATATAACACATTATTTAAACTAAAAATGGTACGAATAGGGAAAGTTACATTATTTATCTGGACAGACATTAAATAAATAAAATGTTTTACAATAACATTTGCGTGTGGTGCCATGAGGTAGATAGCTTTTCAAGTTGATCAACTGCAAAGAACTTAAATCAGCGTCAAGAGAACTGAATACACCCGAATAAGTGAATAACCACTACTCACGGGACGGTAGTAAAGATACCAACAACGATCACACTTATCTCACCACTAAAACTTCCTAAAAGGATACTCCGAATCACTCAGTTACGGCTATATTGTAAAAGGACAACTGATAACATCGATGCGAATTTTATCCTGGCTTTTTGGAAAACTTGGATTTTGGTGGGCGGAATGTCGTAAAGCGCGCGCGGCGTTTATGGCACTTCGACTCATTTTTATCGCCGAAGGCCGAAACGGACGCGGACCTTGTTACAATTGATGGCTTATTGATTTTGACGGACCGCAGGCAGATTGCCTTGTTCGTGGAGGAAGATAAAGGCTTTTTCGATTGACGGATTGTAGATTGTAATTTATAGGAGTTATACTGGAACAATGTTAAGATTTTGATGAAAAGTTAAGATTCCTTGAGGCTGTAGGTAGTCTGAAAACTTTTGAGTATCTGTGGCTGTACAGGTACTTAGGGTTTTAGAAACTCTCATGCGTAGTTCGCTTGTTTTCATTTTACACGGTCTCATTTGTTTGAAACATTGTTTCACATAATTGTTCAAAAACTGGAATAGGTACGTTAAACCCGTAGGTTTAGCAAGTCGACCTCAGTATTGGTGTATTTATCAGAAAAAATATTTGTTATTTTTTGAGCTACCTCAGTCGTGCTCATTTTCTATGCATATATACGTACCTATACGTCGCTTAGTATACACAACAAAAGTCCAGATTACGCGTATAAATAATGTATATAATGTAATGTAATAAAATGGAACTGTAGACTAGGTCCCTTTGTGTAAAAATATCCCATGATATTTATTTATTGAGTCGGTCGATAGCTAAATGGAAATTGCCATAGGCCAAGTGTACCAATGTGATAACTACTTAAACAATAATCCCAAATATTGTAATTAAGTGCGCTCTTTTCTTTACAAACTAGTTAGAAAGGACTAACGGCAGGAATCTCGTGAAAGCAGTACGTAACATAAATCGTACGAAGCAGCTTGACTGCAATAAACTACACTCGACCGCTCTTTAAACTACTTACCCGGTGCAACGTCTAAGACCCACTTAATTTGACGTAAGAATTGCAACAATTTAATCGCGAAGAATGTTTGATACATTTAAATATACAGTGATTCATTTAATTTTATTAATTTTCAATAATCCAACATTCTATTGTACAAGGCGGCCAAAAGTAAGTGAATTTCCGTTGTCTGTGAGATGCTGGGACTCAGAATAACAACAAGAAGGTTTTAAGAAATTTCAAATGGGTCGACAAAATTTAGAATATATAGGAATAACCTAAAATTTGGTACTTTTACTTGTAGGTACGCATTCAGTGTGACTTGGGCTTGGCCTAATTTCAGAAAAAAAAACCCCTAGAAGCCCACTCTGAGTCCCAAAACCTCACTGTCAATAGAAATGCATTTATTTTTTGGCCACTTTGTTCTGTCTGGTAAAATACGTGATCTGGTAAAAATGCAAACCGCCTACATTTCATTTGATTTTAGAAAAACATTTGGAACACACGTAGGTACTTAATACTGCTGCTGCAGTGCTGTCCTATTTTATCGTGCGATACCAACGATTGTATCATGACGTCTTTTTCTGGCACCAATACAGATTTATTAAACTAATATTTTTAAATTTTATAAGATAAAGTATCCGTGCCAACTGCACTAGGCGGTGCTCGTCTTTACACACTGATTTAGCTGAACTTGTGGTTTTAGAAGGTACGTACGAGGCTAAGATTTGTAACAAATGCAGATTGCATTACAAAAGATTTGATACAGTCACTGCAAGCGGAACAAACTAATGGCACGTACCGAAGAGTTATTCCCAATATGAGGGGGGCAGGGGGGCAAGGGGGGCTTTTAAGAGATGAGAATGCGATCAGATTGATGAGTATGTCGCTGGTAATGGCCGATCGGCCGCACGCACAAATGGATTGCCGACTCAATATTCCAATGAGGACGGGACGGGCATGGGTTTTTTGGCACGCATCTGATACGATTGAAGCCTTCGGTGTAAATAGTGTCAACTGTGTTGATACTGTGTAATGAAGTTATGTTTTGCCAAAATGATTTCGCATTTCGGATTGGTTTATCAGAACATGGCATAGACTGTAACAAAAATAGCACAGATCCATTTAAAAGTTCCTATATGTATTTAATGCAGTCAGATCAAGGAAATTTAGAAAATTATTTTTAGAAACATAGCCCTGTACAAAACATATTAAAAAAATCAAGCTAATTTTTCTCACTGTATCCTAAGACCATACAGTCAGTACTTTCAGGTTAGATTATTTTAGTACTGTAGAGCTTGTATAAGAATCCTCTACATTATTGGTTGCTTTCGGATGAATTCTGTATTTGGGTGAATATCTGAGCATTTCAACCGCTTAATTTTGGTGGCATCATTTATGCCGAAGTATCTAATCATTCTCAATGTTATGATTTTTCATTTGTGTAAGGTACCGTGCCTCCTTCAAATGTCAAAGTAGCACATTGTAACCAATAGAAACTACGGCAAAAATTATGCCACCAAAATTAGGCGGTCGAAACGCTCAGATACTCACCCATTTTAACTGAAGGACATAAACTTGACATAACAAATAAAATTTTATGTATTTTGTCACCCTCGAGGCTCCGTCCTTCGGGTTAAGCTCGTGCGCCGCGAATTATAAAATAAATAACTTCTTCTTCAAAGTCTACCCCTGAAGCTTGTTATAACACCACGGCACCTTCCACGGTGTAGGCGCGGTAGTGCACAGTGTAGATGTACGGTAGGCCGTAAAGTAGTAAAATAATCTACACTTTCACTTACTGGTGTGGAAAGAGGCGCAGGCGCAGTCCGGGCTGGCGATGCCGCCGTTAGTCTTCCAACGCTAACCGCTGTTTCACCTGAGAACAAAAATATTTTTATTAATAATCACCAA
This sequence comes from Thaumatotibia leucotreta, assembly GCA_025490895.1. Taxonomy (NCBI): domain Eukaryota; kingdom Metazoa; phylum Arthropoda; class Insecta; order Lepidoptera; family Tortricidae; genus Thaumatotibia; species Thaumatotibia leucotreta. The sequence goes on along the minus strand of JALPQI010006973.1, from coordinate 12,380 downwards.
ATTAAAAAAAAAACTTCAACCGATCTCTCCATGATCCCATCATCAGAACCTGACCTTTTTAATTTACTACAAGCGTCATCATCAGCATATGATAGTCCACTGATGAACGTAGGCCTCTCCTATTAACTATGCGTATAATATAAACACATTAGGAGGAAAATACCCATAATCGTCACGCTGGGCAAGCGGATTGGCGATCGCAGTAATGTGTCCACTATGATGACGCTGCTGCCCATCATCAATCTTTCATCAAATAATGGTCAGTGACACTTCAATCCCTTAGTCGACTCTTACGACACCCGCAGGAGGAGTTGGGGTGGCGACAAATGTATTCTTACCTTACTGCCGTCACCACTACGAGCGTCACGTAGCGAAAATTCTAATATTGTAAGAAAAAAAATTGACATTCTTTTTTATTATCTAGATCGAATCAGCTCGTGATTCTGATTCAAATGAGCCTAGAATTTTAAAGAATCAGGATTGAGGACTTTTTTTTGGAAAATGCCCATCGGTCACACAGTATAAAAACCGGCCAAGTGCGAGCCAGACTCGCGCGCGAAGTGTTCCGTACCTTGATCAATTTATTATTAAAAATACAGTTAAATCAACCTACCTCAAAAACTATAGGAGATAATTTAATCAAACCAAAAATCGTTGATAGAGTTTATTAATGTGCATAACATATATTTTTTTGAATTTTATATCGCGTAGTTTAAAAAATAGAGGGGGGGACACATTTTTCATACTTTGAGAGCTGATATCTCAAAAACGATTTGCTTAAATAAAAATGAGATTTACAATCCTTCATATCATTTTCAAAGACCTTTCTATTAATACCCCACACGCTTATATATAACTAAAAAAAATTTCTATCCCTCAGTTACATGTATGGAGGGCCCCCGCCCCAATGTTTTTTTTTTGCAATTTAGTATCATGATCCTGTAGCGGGTCATATACAACACATATCCTTACCAAATTTCGTTTTTTTAGCATTTATAGTTTCCGAGTAAATCGGCTGTGACAGACGGGCAGACGGACAGACGGACATGACGAATCTATAAGGGTTCCGTTTTTGCCATTTTGGCTACGGAACCCTGAAAACGTAGACATTAAGAAATGGGTTAAAAATTGCCACCAGAACAGTAAAACAACATAGCTAGAACGGGACGCCACACAGGACGCGTCACGTGTCAGGAATGCCGTCTCCAGCGGCCAATCCGGCTGACTGACGCTAATGAACGAATCGAACAATTACTCACTTTAGTACTAAATGGGCGAGAATTAAAAAAAATCTTAAAATAACACCAAATAAATATGTAATGTGTGTATAAAATAATCTGTATCCGTTCAGGTTAGCACTACGCTGAATTGGGTTAGTTTCGTGATGCATCAAAATTTCTCGTGTCTTCAATACATTATTTTTATTATTGTATAAGCCTACAATAAAATTAAAAAAATTTTGTTATAAAATAGGTAACAATAATGTCAGTTTTCAAACGAGAACTTAATGGACAATATACAGTCAAAATATTATTTTTTCAAGTATCAGTTACCACTTTAAATACTTATGCTTACTTTGTCAATTAAAAATTATAATACTATCATTAATACATATTCCGTGAAAATTTAGAAATTGATATTTTATGAATTTGCGTTCTGTTGCTGGGCTTCAGATAAACAGACTGACATACAAGCGGAGGAGCATTTTCGTCAATTGTATACGTGATCTTTTAAAACAAATATCACAATAACAAATTTCCGTCATTTGGGAGACATTCACTCAGCGAAATTTGATAGATCACCAGTATTCATTGCGGTGTCGCAAAATGGCGAAATATTAAAACAACAACGGAGCCGCCATGATTCGAGATTGGATCAGACAATTTATTGCGTGTTAATATTTGTAAATTTGTCGGCAATCACATGTAAACGGTGTGGGGCGGTATAAAGGTTCGACCACACGGCTTAAAACACCGACACAATATGGTATAGTTGAAAAGATCTGCAACCACGCTATGACCGTGAACCGCCTTATAGAAGAATATGACAAACGAAATAAAAAATTGAGAACATGTCAATTGAAGAAACTAGGAAGCCGTCGAACTGGTAAATGGACGAATAGAAACGTACTAGATGAACGAGGAAATAGAAGAACTGGGCAATTGACGAAATGGCTACCAGACAATCAGAGAATATGATGAACCATGACATTGACGAACTGAGAAACGGACCAATGAAGACTGAATAGACGAAAGGGGAATCGGACGAACGGTGCACCTTCCAAGGTCTTCGCACTTTATAACAGCTCTGTGGCGACTCGACTCTATGTCAAATATTGAAATTGGGGCCCTTTATTACATGTACTAGGTCTAATTAAAAAATAAATAAAAGCAGGTTGCGGCGAGTGGAGTGGTCTACGCGTCGTACACTAAAGGTCAACCCCGACACGTTCATCACACATTGACCACACGTTGTCCACGCGGCGACTATGTGTTAGCGACTGACGTGCATCGAGCAAAGATTTGTATTGGCCACTCGTTCATGCCGCGTTGTCCATTAGTGAACATTTGGTGGATCAAACAGTTGACTACTCATCGAAAGTGTGAGTAGAGTTACTGCCGCGTTGGCGTGGAGTTGTTACAATTTGCGAAGACCTTCAGAGTGCGTGAGTGCGATTTCACAACGTCACAGTGTTTTAAGCAGCAGCATGGTCGAACCTTAAAGCGGTAGTTTTTTCCCAATTTCCGCTGAGGCAAATTGGATGTGTAACGAGATTTGTACTGATAACGCGTAAGGAAGGCGATTAGTGGCAAAAAGATCCCGCGCTCTGTAGTCGACATCTAGATAATTATATGGGAGCAAAAACAGCACCCACCAACATTTCACAAAAAAAATATTTTAATAAATAATAGGAAAAATTAAAAAGCTGCATTTCCTTGACTCTTAAGACATCGACTATAGGACAAAAATATAATTTTGACATCATCAAATAAACTTAACCAATTACGCATAGGTAATATACATGTATAAAAAAACCGCCGCGTGGTGACGGCAGTAAGAATACATTTGTCACCACTCCAGCTCTTCCCGTGGGTATCGTAAGAGTCGACTAAGGGATTGAAGTCTCATTGATTATTAATTTATTGATGATGGACGTGTGTCCAGTTAGCGATTGCAGTACTTAGTGTTACTGCAATCGCTAACCCGCTTGCCCAGTGTGGCGATTATGGGCATTCCCTCCTAATTTGTCCATACGCATAGATAATAGGAAAGGTCTACATCCAATAGTGGACGTAGGCCTTTCCTACTATCCTATGCTAGGAATATTCCTATAGGAATATTCAAAAACCAGTAAGTCTCCCTATTAAATAAATGTTTTAATGCGAATTCACTCGTATCTCACGATAGTTTAAATTCAACAGCAAACATTTCCATGGAAATATTAAATCACCCACGAAAATAAACAGTGTATTTAAACCGAAAGGCTTGAAGATGAATCGGCCTGGTCCCCATTTAGCCCTGGCTTAGTATCGCGTCCACATAAATTAGCTTGCGAGATTTATCTTCCGGAAAAAACCTGATTAATTTTCACATTCAAAGACGCTGGTCATGGGGCAAGAAGTAATTAATCGGTCGCACTAATGTGCTAGGATTTATTTATTTTCTCAAACTTGCAATGAAATGTTGACATTACGTTGGTCGGATTGGATCTGTAAGGACCATGTTGCACGTAATTATATGGTTTGTCAGAAAATAAAAAAGTGTAACTATGGCTGACTTTCCATGTCATTTGACGTTCTTGACACATGTCATGAAATTCTTGAAACACGTAGGCAGACATATTATTACATTAATACCTGCTAATAACAATATACGTAAATATTGCAGGACGGATGTGATACCAGTATTTTGGATAATCTTTACTCATTGTAAATAGCTGTTAGTGATTCTAATTATTTAAAGAATTGAATTCACAATTATTTACAATTCGCAATACATTGCTTCCTCAGAAACCGTCGCGGCGTGTATTGAAAAATATTTTGAAACAGAAGCGGCGATGTATTCATGAATATTGATGTATTCGTGAATATTCAACGTGGCGACACTCAGAATTGAAAACAGGAGGAGTGTTCAGATTTGAAAAATGCGATAGCTTTAGTTACGTGGACCAAATTGATGAAAAAGTGGATATCGTGTTGTATCAGATACTCAAAGAGTTGGCACAAGGAAGTATGTACTCCAGGGACGAGAGAATACCTCTTATTTATGATAATGACTTGATTAACATGGAGTGAAGGACTGACAATGTCAGTGCGAGCGCGATGGAATGATCTACTTATCGAGTAAAACCTAACGTATCTTTTTCTTTCCAACTCATGGTACAACTACGGTAGCCATAGTACCATGAGTTGGTATGGTAAGCACAAAGCACACTGATATATTATTAGAGCGCGCCTGATGGACTTTTACGCATCAAGTGAAGGCTTACGAAAACGAAAACCTAATTTGCCTCGTGGTAAGCAAGAAAATAAATGTAGTGTCGTATCAAGAGCTCAAAACATTGGCAGAACAACGAAAGGAATGGCGTTTACTCCACCGACAAGAGCCAGGCTCTTAAGTAGAAGAAGAAGAAGAAGCACACAGTAACTTTATTTTGCTGCCGCGGCGTTATAACCCTGCATTTAGGGCTTTATCTCTCTTGTGATTTACAAGCGAGTTGAAAGCGCAGAGAGCGCGCAGCGAGTTCCGCACCATTTGCCTTTGAACTGAATATACAAACGATACTCCTGGAGTATGTGTGGCTGCTCACGCGTTTCCGCTACTGCAGCTGTGGCCGGGTCGCATCCCACGAGGGTGGGGCGTTGCACCGTCATTTGGGAACGATGTTGAGAGGCTAACCATTTGCCGCGAGTGCGACGCGCCAATATGCGAGTACGAACGGGAAGGATATGTAGGCGACCACTACTAAACAAATGTTTACGTTTAATCGTTCCGGACTTTTTTATTCCACTCCTTGTCAGGGTACCTATAGATATAAGGTCCGCGTTGATAACGCCGGCAGCTCATGGCAGATTGGACTAGAGTTGTCTAGTACGAATTCTGAATATGCCCCTAGTCCGCGACCGTCCAGTTCGTTCAGTTAAGACCGAAATCCAGCCCCAGTTAGCATAAAACACGTCAAACCTATCGCTCAAAGCACCAAAGCTGGCTTTTGAGACTAAATATACGGAGCCATTTCAATACCAAATACACTAATTTTTGAGCACATTCGGCAAAAATAAACCCAGTGCATTAATAATCATTTCCTTTTTATTCACGTAATTTTGTAATAATTTGTTGTCACCATCTTTTTTCCTTCATTTAAGAGCTTCGCTTTGATCGGTGTAGTGATCGCCAAATTCGACTTTCAATATACCTACTGTATAGTTATAAAAGATGACTTTTCTTAGTTACCTATAATGAGTTTTGATTAGAAAATCGATTCAGTAAGAAAAATAAAAAAGTAGGTAAATAAAATATTTTCTGCATGTTTATTTTACATACTTATAATACAGTGAAACCCCTCTAATACTTTTCATTTTGTAGGGACCAGAAGAAAAACGCGTCTTAAGCGGGAAAGCGTATCATGCGGGAAGAAGAAATTGCATTTTTTTGTAAAATATTTACTTTTGCAGTAAAATGTTACATAATTATGAGATATTTTTCTTATACATAATGTATATACTTAACTGATTCGGATGCACAGATAAATAACATAAATAATTGTACTAAGGTTGCACATGCAGGTGTATGCTGCGATGGGATTTGAACATTACCGGTCGCTTGGTCAGTGCAACAAAGTTACCTACAAAGGCGGAGCGATCGGTAGAATTATTTTTTCCAGTCTAATTTTCAATCGGTATGATGAAATTATAACCTTCCTGCATACATACATCATCTATAAGTAAATAATGCCATACATCAATGTAACTTGCGTTACAGATAGCGTATTAAACGGGATGATAAATCGTATTAACCGTACAAAAATGTAGGAAAACACGACTAAACTTGCAGGGACTGACATTACATGGCGTATTATGCGAGAAATCGTATTAAACGTGATCGTATTAAGCGGGTTCTACTGTATTACAAACTTATCTGACTGAAACTGAACTAATTACTTACACATTTTATAACATTAGTAGGATATATTTTTATTTGTTAAATTGAAAATAAATCGCTAATTATCATTAATGGTACGAGTATTTAACTTTTCACACTAAATAATACAAAAAATCTGTCTAATTGAGCTCCTCCTTTTTCGAAGTCGGCTAACAAAGTAGAAAACATCAACCTATCTATCCAATACACTGATTAAATTAAGATTATCGTTGCAAGGAAAACGATCTAATATCGAATCTTATCTTCTTTAGAATCACGGCGAGCGATACAATTTTCTTGGAAGAATATCTGCGATCGGACAAAGCAGAGGAGTATGTTTTGTGCTGAGATTGGATGGGATACATTAGGGGCTGCAGCGAATCACGGCATGGTCCGCGTATAATGGCGATGCGATAGCTATAGGCTGAGAATGTTACCCGATTAAACGACCTTTAAAAAGTTATGTAACCATAAATACACACAAATTGCACGCTCGCTTTAGGCTTGTGTTGTGGGGTGACACATACCTGTGTTTAATAAATAAAATAAAAGCGGCCAAGAGCATGTCGGCCAATGCTCAGTGTAAGGTTCTATTATAGATGTACTTATAGATATTATGGATATTTTGAATAAGTTACTTTTCTTTTCTCACTGTAATATGTCTTGCCGCTGCATGTTAAGTTCGTGTGGTTATTTGCTTTTATACTTTATCTGCTGTGTTTATCTATGTACCATATCTGTGGAAACCTTTAATTGGCTTGTTTGTTAACTAATTTGTAAAACCTAAATAGTCTTAGTAATTTTAGCTGCTGGTTTTCCGAATAAAATAAATGAAATAGTTATTTACATACACATGCTACCCTGAGCATGACCAATTTTTTTTTCTTATTTGACGAATCTGAGCTCCCAGCCCACCTAATGGAAAGCAGGAACTGAGGCCCATGGACATAGTGATCAAAAAATCGCCTATGCGCTGCCTACCCTGAGGACTTAGATAGATTGCCTTTATCTACGCCAGTAACTACACCGGCTATCTCACCCCCAAACCGAAACAGCAGTGCAAACACTGCTATTTAGCGGCAGGTTAACGGCTAAGACGGTGGTAGCTATCCGAGCGGACTCTGCACGAGGACCACCAGCAAATGTAATGTACCATTGGTCTTTTCTTTACATTCGTGACACTCTTCGGAGAAAGAAAATAGCGTAAAAACGTACTCGCTCGCAGTACGGTGGTTCCACTCCAATTGGATATAGAGCTATGTCAAAATTACAAGTAGTAGAAGATTTCTAATCTCGTAATCTGTAGGTATGCTTAGCACATGATTGATCTATCTCGCGGCGGCATACTGTCGTACCAATCATGTGCTAAACCGACTTATTAAAAGAGTCTCTGTGACATAGTATCCGAGTTGTCTAGGGCTCCAATTGCTTGACTGTAATGTTTGTACAGGTTTTACGCCCCTTATGATTGCTATCGTGGTAAAACATAAAATAGAGGAAGTATAGAATGTTTATTCGTGACATAGAAGGTGTAGAGAGTGAAAGAAAAATAACATAGCTAATAGTATGACAAATAAAATGGTACCATTAATATTTCCATTTAATCATCAACATCAATGGCCTTATAGCATGCTCCTAACATAAGATTTCTAAGTTATCTTCCCATCTTCAAGGTGTTATTTTAGAACTCAGCAAAGAAACTAAGCAACATTCGCGAGTGGAAACTTATAATAATCTCGAAAGTTCTACCGCAGCCCGTACTCCTAATTAAAATATGTTTGTAAGTTTTCCGAGGCTTCCGAAACTAATCACCGTGAAAATGAAACTCGCGTGTCGCTTAAAGGGAACCTGACAGAAACTATCTGATAACACGTAGACCTTACGCCCTTGTGATAAGGCTGATGGTATATCAGATAACAGTAATATGAGGCTCCATAACGGAATAACCGCCAGTTTTTATTGCGGTGCCAACGGCATTCATTACTGCGCGATTTATGGCGGCGGTCAGTATGAATATAAGAGGTCAACTTATATTTTATCTTTTCTAATAAATTTGATTTTGGGGAATATTTTTACGAGGGCTTCAGATGGATGTGTTTGATTTGAGGCATGTTAGGGTAAGTAAGGTCAAAATGCCGCTGAAGGTCATTAGAAAAAATCTGATGAATTAGTTCCTAAGGAATAACTGATTTTGGAATAAGAGTTATATTGGCACCAAACTTTCTTGTTATCCAGGGTGTAAGTCTAATACGGGCGAAGCACTAAACGGGTGTTAGTTTACGACAGAATAAGTACATTCAAATAAGTTTTACTTAAAATTAGAGCAACAAATTTTTCCATACAAAATAATTCGGCGCGCAATGTAGAGCAACATACGCGAGTTAAATACTCGTTGACAGTTAATTTCAAAAGCAGATGACTTAACTGCCATGTCAACGATAACAAATGTTTGTACCTACATTGCTGCTCCGATAATCTTAAAAAAATTCTGCGGGGTCATAATCAAGAGTAATTTTAAAAAACCGTGTAACTACCGGTTTAATTGATCGCCCGTATTAGACATACACAATGTATTAAAATCTTATACTTTTTCGTAATCAGTTTTTGACACTAAATCTGTCTTTAAGTGAATCATTAGCCGTGTCATCAGTTGCCACTGTGTTATTAACACGGACTTATTTTTTTCTATCTGACTCGCTTATAAATATGCGCGTACGAGGATGGATATAATAAATAATAATAAAAATAAAAATAAAATAAAAAGCCTTTTATTTCCTTAAAAAAACTATTTTTACAATTTACTATATATATATATATGTTTTTTTTTTTTTTACTATGCTAGTTAGTAATATATCCTATACCTTGTACATATATTTTATTTACTAATAAGTAGCAGTAGGTAAATTACATTTTATTTCTTCTTAAACAATTTATAAAAATATAAGGAACCCCACTCAGGTAAAGGCCTCTTCCAAAGATATCCACTTTTCGCGGTCTTGAGCTATGCTCTGCCATTGTGAGCCAGTAATCCTCTTTATTTCATCGTCCCAACGTGCGTATGGTCTTCCTCTAAGTCGTCTGCCCGGAGGGCCATTCCAATTAGTCACTGTTATGGTCCACCGTTGGTCTTTAAGTCTGGCTACGTGTCCAGCCCACTTCCATTTTAAGTTTTGAGCGTGACTAAGAGCGTCTACAGCTTTGGTCTTTGACCGTATATTTGTATGTCTTATTTTTTGGCTCTTTTTTAAGTTTAACATACTGCGTTCCATTCCTCTCTGGCATGTTGTTATTTTGCTCCTAACAATGTTAGAAAACTTCCATGTTTGGCACGCGTAAGTTAAACAAGGAATGAGACACGAGTCCATAACTTTCTTTTTCAGCTCAATTGGCATCTCGCTTTTAAACACTTCTTTGTAGCTCCAATATTTGTTCCAAGTATTTTTTACTCGTCTTTCGACTTCTAGAGTGTTGCTATTTCTATTAAATCCGACTTGCTTTCCCAAGTATATATAATGTTCTACGTATTCCAAGTTTTCATTTTCTATTTTTATAATTTCTTTCTTCGTATTAGTCATAACTTTTGTTTTTGAGATGTTGATTTCGAGTCCCACGTTACGACTAGCTGTGCTTAGTTCTGTGATCATGTGTTGTAGCTGGGAGCTCGTTTCAGAGAACAAAACTAAGTCGTCTGCGAATCTTAGATGACTTAAATATTTATTTTGGATACATAAGCCTTCATACTTCCAGCCAAGTGTGTTTACGACGCTTTCCAGAACAGCAATAAAAAGCTTTGGTGAAATGGGATCACCCTGTCTTACACCCCTTCTCACAGCAAAGCTTGGTCCGTTAGATTCTAGCTTAACTCTACTGGTGCATTTTTCATATATGTTTTTTAAGATCTCTATGTAATGTGACTCTACATCCTGAGCTTTCAAAGCTTTCCATATACATGTGTGAGAGACTGTGTCGAAAGCTTTTTGGTAGTCGACAAATGCTATGTATAGTGGTCTCTGGTACTCTTGATACTTTTCAATGATCAGTTCTAATGTATGTATATGGTCTACAGTAGAGAATCCTCGTCTAAAACCGGCTTGTTCCACTGGTTGGTTTTTTTCAAGTGATGGACCAATTTTTTTGCATAGTATGGTTGAGAAAAGCTTATATAAAGTGGGCAACAGACTTATAGGCCTATAATTGGCAATGTGTTTTGGGTCACCTTTTTTATAAAGTAATATGATATCAGATTCAGACCATTGTGCAGGTGTTACCAAAGTTTCTATAATCATGTTGAATAACTTCGTTATAGGCAAGAGTAACATGGTCTGAGCACATTTTATGGCATCATTTGTGATGTTATCGGACCCCGGACTTTTGTCAGGTTTTAGTTTTTTTATTTCTTCCAGGATTTCTTGACACTCAATTGGTTGTATTTTACTAGCAGGTCTAATACATATGTCCGTTAAGGGCGGTAAGTTATTACTAGCATTTGAGGTATCCGTAGCACAATATAACGTTTTGTAAAAATTTGTTGCAATGTTAATAATTTCGATCCTACTGTACTTGATCCCATTTGCTCCTTTTAGACCCTCGATCCATGTCTTCTTAGTTTGAAGTTGCTTATGTGCCTTCTTTAGGCTCCCTTTTACTGCCAGATGTTCTTTAATTACCTTTATTCTGTGTTGTTTGTAGTCTGATCTTATGTATTTACTTTGTAAAGTGCCCGAAGTTCATTTTTCATCGATCTTGTCTTATTTTTGGTTTTTTGTAAGACTTGTCTCCTTTGGATGAGATGTTTTGTACGTTCAGACAATACAGATTGAGTACTTGGTATATGATTTGTTCGATGTGCGGATCGTGAACTTGTTTGAATACAATCTATTAACCTATCGTGATACTCCTGTACTGACACTTTTTGACTCGCATCGTTTAGTGTTCGTAGATTAAGTACTAGAGCCTCTTTGAAGAGTATTTTTTGCTCTTCACTTTTTAATGGACTTAAGCTGTTGTTTTTATACTTTACTCTACTTTTTAGTGGCTTTTTAAGTGTAATTATTGCTCTAAGAGGTCTATGGTCCGACGGGAAAGGTATACTTAGTGTTTCGACGTTGTGAAATATTTTTGGCTGATTTGACAATATGAAATCTATTTCATTTCTATAAAGCCCGTTAGGGGAACACCAAGTCCATCTTCTTTTCGAGGTTTTCTTATAGAATGTGTTCATGATTGCCAATTTATTTTTCAAATGCAAAGTCTACGAGCCTTTGACCTCTAGCGTTTCTCTCTCCGTATCCGTTTTCTTTTAAAATTAGATACTCGTCTTTCCGTGGTAGCCCTATTTTTGCGTTAAAGTCACCCATTAAAATCCGATTTTCATAAGATAGCTCTAGGGCTGTGTAGACAGATTCGTAAAAAGCAGAGATCTCTTCTTCCTGGGCCGCCTCGGTCGGTGCATAAGCTTGTATAATAGTTATTTTATTGTCCGGGAGGTTTAGCTGAAGTAACGCTACACGTTCAGAGATACCAATGTAGCTTTCTAGATATGGTTTCAGGTATTTTTTTACTATGAAGCCAACTCCATACTTGCCTGGTGTATTACCTGTATGGCATAGAATGAAGTGCTCGTATTCTGAGATTTCGTTCTGTAATGGCAACATATCTCATAGGTTAATTATTATTTCTAGAGATATGTCTTCTTACTTATGACAATGGAACGCACCAAATGATGGACACACTTTCTAAAATATAACGTAATAAAATAACATTGCATTTCTTTATCTTATGAAAGACAATGCGCATTTCTAAGGAACAAACCCATTAAGACCCTGTCTATTTTTTAGACGGAATAAACTCTTGCGCCTTTGAATTCCACAGAAGTAGGTGATTATTGAGCGTTTCGAATCTTCGATCGAAACTCTCAATAATCATGATTGTTCCTGTGTTAGGATCACGTCGTCATTTGTTAGTGGTTATAAACAGGTTTAAACGATTTTCTGTCATGTTGGTTTCGTGTGTTAGGATTCAGGACCTGTGTGAGATTTGAAATGCTCAATCAGTTTCGTATAATACTTGCCCTAAACATCCTATGGGTTGTTTTCGTTTGATTCCAAACTCACAATTAGGTTTTCTGTGAAAAATGCTTGTCTTCATTTCAGTTAAATACACTTGCCGCAAACAACCTATACAAGTTTTTCATTTACGTTCGTTTGATTTGAAACGCTCAGTAGATATAAGACATTCTG
>JALPQI010006972.1:0-12195 GCA_025490895.1 Thaumatotibia leucotreta | reverse complement strand
ACTTTCCAAGCAGCTGAGCAGGGAATGTTAACTATTTACTCATGGCTTGAGAGAAACTTACTGACACTTAATCATAAAAAAACTAATTATATCTGCTTTCATAAAACGGCAGCATCCAAACCTCCTGAAGACTGCCAAATTAAAATTCATAAGTGTAAGCCGGCAACTTCTGAGAGCCTCGAACCGTGTAGCTGTATTACAATCAGGCGGAGCAACGTCATCAAATACCTCGGAATTATGGTGGATGAAAACCTGAACTTTAAACTTCATATCGATGGCTTGGCAAAACGATTAAGGAAATCAATTGGGATCGTAAAACGACTTAGGGACTCAGCAGACCGGAGGGTATTAAAAATGGTCTACACAGCTATTTGCGAATCTGTGGCTAGCTACTGTGTCAGTATCTGGGGTAATGCAGCAAAAACCACACTCCTAGTAGCAGAACGGGCTCAAAGATCGGTATTAAAGGTTATGCTTAGTAAACCCTTTCGTTTCGCTACAACTGATTTGTATAGAGAGGCCCGGGTCCTGACCATTCGACAACTATTCATACTTCGAACCTGTGTACTTATCCATAAAAACTTACTTGGCACTGAATTGCACAAAAATATGCTGAGAAAGCGCACTTTCATATTGAAAAAACCATCTATAAAAACAAAATTTGCTAGGAGACTAGGCACATATGGAAAAATCTCAGTGTACAACTCAATTCTAAAATATTGTAACATCAAAACCCTCTCTGTGACACGAGCAAAACGGGTAATCTGTAACTGGTTGTTAACCATTGATTATAATAAAACCGAGGAAATAATGCAGTAAAAACAGGATGGTTATAATTTAAATAATACTTAATAAAAATTAAAAACAATTAATTAAGGAGATTTTCAAATATCACTCCTACAGGACTTCTCTTATCTTATCTCTGTTGCCCCCCCCCCCCCACTTATTTTAAGGACTGACTGACAGACTGACTAATGTAGCCATATAGTGTATCCACTATTAGTTTAAGACTCAAGTGTTTTGTCTGGTTACTGGTAAACCCCCCAGTTTATGCGCTAAATTCAAATCCTGGTTGCCCAAGATACAGGCTAAGCCTAGTTTGGGAACCTCTGTTCTTACTTGTAACAGGAAATACCGCAGTATGCATGCGAATCTATTTTTAGTTAATATTCCTATTATGATAAGCCTACATGTAAGTGTGCAAAATAAATATTTTTTCATTTTTTTTCATTTTTTTCATTTTTTCAATAGGAGAAGCCTACGTCCAGCAGTGGACTATCATAGGCTGATGATGATAACAAATAATGTCCCAAAAATTTCCTACAAGATTTGAGTTTCCATTACGTGATGCTCGTAGTAAGTTCATACAAAAAACTTGACATAATAGGTAATGCAATTTTTTAGGGATATTATTTCTTATTATCTTGATGAATGAATGTGTCCAAGCACTTCCAGATCTGGAAGAAGCAGGTTTTCGGGAGTTTTTTGTGAAAGCGGCCCTATAAGACCGAAAGGGATAAAGGATACTTATCGGCTTGCTAAGTTAGAAGACGTTTATGAATAAGGGGGTAAGGCTCATTTATGTTCCACAAAGTTCTATTTAAGACTTAGTTTTCGTAGAAATGCCGCGGTTTGGATTACTTAGCGTTATTGGAAAAGTTGGAATTGATTAAGGAAGGAGGGAAAATAAATGAGCCTCTTCTCCTCTTTGCCTTTATCACTTTACTTTTAGTCTTGTGATAGAGGCGAGGTGATGTTTAGAGTTTTCGTTTCGAAGTGACTCCCTTGACGAGTGGTGAGAAATGTTACCAGACTTATGATATTATCGATCTCTTGTAATACGTCTCGTGTAACCCATCAAGAGTTATTTGTCAAATGAAGTCAAAATTATTCTATGTATAAGTATACAGCAACTACATCTCAGGACAATGAAAACGATATTCGTCATCACTACGATGATTGGCTTCTTTAAAAACGTTTTTAACATTTACCACTGTCACCCGTCTGGTGACATTTTGTCATAGCCGAAACGGCCAAAATTAAATACAAACATGATCGGTACACCAGACAAAGAGTAGTAACCTACCTAAAAGTTTTCCCTCTGAGGTAAGCATGTTCGAACAAGCGATATGTTTTAATATGTGTTTCTAAATAGTGTAATTTCTAGCGTTTCGAGTGGTGAGCTCGTCTGGCCGGCGATATTGTGTGTTTGCGCGCCTTGCTCCTCGCGTGTGCGTTTGGTGGTTGTGCTGCCCTGCATGGTGTTTCTTAACTCTTAATCTTAACTTAGTTAAGTTTTCTGCTGGGATACTATCACTACTAGAACTTGGCCTCTTGTTTTTGTCTCTACTCAACGTGTGTATAAGTGTATGTAAAGAATATGTATTGTTTTTTTTTTCGATATTTTGTAACGTGTTCGGGAAGTATCATATATATATCATAGTATGCACCTAATAATGATGCAGACCTTTTAGGTGCTCTCTGTTTACTAAATCACTACCTACAACATTCGTTTCGAACCTGTCTGTCACGCTCACAAACCTTATCTAAGTATTGTATTGTGTTATAGTTATCAATGTTGTTTATATGTAAACTTCAAATGGTCATTGTTACTTTCCAATAGTGATAGTATCCAGCTAAATAGTGTAAGATGTTAGTGACGTGTTTTAGTACCGTGAACGCAAATTTCGAGTCATGACCCTTCTCCCCCGATCATACGCGTATGAGCGCGGGAGAGGCCGCGCGGCGGAGGCTTGCGTCCACGGAGGGCGGCCACCATCCCCAAACGACACCGGTTACGGGTCCTACTCTGACTGTCTCACGGGCACGCTTAAAGCACTCTATACTTTATTTACGCAATATTCTAATTTATTTTATTTCTATCACCCTCCTCCTAACTACATTCGCATCACGTAACCGCACGTAAACCCGACCCGCTAACAGTCCCCGTGCTAACGCTCACGTCGCCCTCCGGGTCGACTTCGGCGCCCGAGACGCCGGAGGTCGACTTGGACGGCGTCGAGTCCAGTACTAACGAGCTGCCGCTGTCCGCGATCACATTCGGTAGTAGAGTGGCGGGGCGCGTGTCGTCGTGGCCCCGCCTCGAGGAGTCATTGTGGCGCGGCGCAGGGCGGCGCCAGCGGCACAGCATCGCCGGGCAGATGAGCTACCTCAAGATGCTGGGGCTGGCGCGCGGCAAGGCGGCCGGCGCGGCGGGGCTCTTCAGCACGGCTGTCATCTCGGGCTCCAGCTCCGCGCCCAACCTAAGAGTCTGCATACCGGCCTCCTCCGCCTCTAACAGTAAGTGCTCAACCGTTCATCAAAATCCGTAGTCACTTATATCGTAACGTCCGGAGCGTTAAAATATCTAAACTCGCCTTTATTGCCATTACGATAGAGGCGTGCTCAGATATTTTTGAACGATCCGGACGCTATGATATCTCTGTTAGCAACTGTACTTGAGCAATTCTCAAAAAGTTTGTATATTTCGATCACGTCTTCGATATCGAATGTCTCAAAATAATCAAACGAATATTCGAATAGGTACCTGAAACTTTCGAATATTTGCAAACCCGATCCAGATTAAAGCAATTCACTCATGGGGCATAATAATATAAAAGAAGTTTACTTCGTAAGACGCGAGACATTGTGATATCGTCAGCTCTAAAATATGATAACTATTTAAATCTTCGTACAAGCAACCAAGTTGTTTCTGATGGTCGGTGGAGATGTCTAACGCGAATAACTTGGTTGACTGTACCTCGGAGGTAATAGTACGTTATGAAACTTATACGAATTATTAGACGTGTCTATTACCTATACATATAGGTGATGATATTGAATAACTGACGCAAAAAGCCATTTGTATGACTTCGGCGGTTGAATAATTTGTGAGTTTGTGACGCATCATGTGAATTGGATAGTTACTTATAGCAGTTATACCTAACATTAAAATGATACGGAACAAAAGAATACTGATGTGGATTCCAAACAATGAAGTGTAGTCATAAATTAAAGTGTAATGACTTTAGTTAATTTTCTCAAAAAATCGTACCTATTATATTAGGTAGGTACTAATTATAATAGTTACGCTGTGAATGTCCTAAAAAGAGAATTGTTTTGTGATTTTAAAAACTTCGGTAGTCGGTAAGTCGATTTTGAAGTATTTCTGTATCTATAAGGCACCCCAGTTTTATTTTATTTTGATTGGCGCTTATCACCTTATCAGTTTACTTTTGCTTAATGTTAAACATATCTTGAGGAAGGTGCTTCAAACACAGCACCTAATCGCTTCCAATACCTGTCTTATTGTAAATAACTTTATTAAACACATTACCTGATATTTGTACATACATCCAGGACATTTCCCGCAAGACGACATCCTTATTATCAAATCACAGTGACAGGTTTGTGTTACCTTAACTACACTAGCGTCTTCAACAGCAAATATATAAATTGAGTTTACATAAAATAAGGCTAAATTATTGTATTATAATGTTGTATACCTATCAAAAACTAACCTGCATATTTTTATTTTACGGATATATGTATGTTCTATAGTATATTTTTAATAACATCGGAGCGCGGAGCGTTATTTGAACAAAAAACTTTTGGTTATACGTAGGCCCAATTTTTTTTTATTACATCTCTAGCATGATATTTCAGAGTGCGTAACCAAGATGCCAATAGCGTAGCGTAGTTGTCTCTCTCTATTACAGGTTATTATTAATTTATTAGTGCAACAAAAACAGTTGCGTTTCGAGCGCTAGCGGTTGTCATCTTGGCTACGCAGCCAGGGTGCTTAGACAAGTTGCCAATCGCTAACGTTTAATCGTCAATTGTAAACGAAACGCTAACTGTCTTTGTCGCACTAATATGAAAGAGTGACAGAGAGGGAAAACTACGATACGCTACTAAACGTTAGCGATTGGCAATTTGGCTAAGAATCCAGGAGCCCTACTGTGAACTTTGAAATCGAGGATTAGTCTTTGTCATTCTAATGGCGCCTTCTTTGAAGTGTCCGAGACAAATCCTCGTAATGTGGGTTTTCGATATTTTTTCTGCTACGTAGGCGTGAGGTCCAAATTGCTGTCAGATTCATAGATACTTACTGAATATAAAATATTTGAAAGTTTATTTATTGATTTTGTAATAAACTAGAAAACGGTCGCCGAAATGAAGATTTAGCTTTAAAACAGGTTGCGAAGTAACTGGTACAAAATTTTCTTTAGTACCAGTTACTTCGCACTACCTAGTACTACTTAGTAGTTACTACTTAGTAGAACTTTGTTAATTTCATGGAGATTGATTTGGAACTGATGTTTTTATTTATTTTAGAAAACAATGTTCCTCAAGTAATGGTTTAGAATAAATCAAACAAAAAAAAATCGCATACGTATTTATTTTGAAAGTTCGTTGGATCTTACGCTACAGTGCCAGAAAGTACCAGAAAAAGTATCAAAACCCCTCATTTACGAATTTCGAAGTTAGCGGTAGTAAGTCAGGATGCTTAGCCAAGATGCCAATCGCTAGCGCTTAGTAGCGTAACGTAGTTTTCCCTCTCTGTCACTCTTTCATATTAGTGCGACAAAGACAGTTAGCTGCGATTAACGATGAAGGGCTAGCGATTGGCAACTTGGCTAAGCACCCTGGTATTAAAACAAGCGTAACTGCATTCTAGCCGCCCTGGAAGGATTCGGCGGCGTGCCGGCCATCCGGCCCCTAGAGACGCTGCACAACGCGCTGTCGCTGCGGCAGCTGGACGCGTTCCTCGAGCGCGTCACCGCGGCGCCCGTGCTGCTCGGCCCGCCCACCCCTCCCGCCAAGCCCGCCTCGCCCACCAACAGTGAGTGTTCGTGCCGTCCGGCCGCTAGAGACGCTGCACAACGTGTCGCTGCGGCAGCTGGACGCGTTCCTCGAGCGCGTCACCGCGGCGCCCGTGCTGCTCGGCCCGCCCACCCCTCCCGCCAAGCCCGCCTCGCCCACCAACAGTGAGTGTTCGTGCCGTCCGGCCGCTAGAGACGCTGCACAACGTGTCGCTGCGGCAGCTGGACGCGTTCCTCGAGCGCGTCACCGCGGCGCCCGTGCTGCTCGGCCCGCCCACCCCTCCCGCCAAGCCCGCCTCGCCCACCAACAGTGAGTGTTCGTGCCGTCCGGCCGCTAGAGACGCTCACAACGTGTCGCTGCGGCAGCTGGACGCGTTCCTCGAGCGCGTCACCGCGGCGCCCGTGCTGCTCGGCCCGCCCACCCCTCCCGCCAAGCCCGCCTCGCCCACCAACAGTGAGTGTTCGTGCCGTCCGGCCGCTAGAGACGCTCACAACGTGTCGCTGCGGCAGCTGGACGCGTTCCTCGAGCGCGTCACCGCGGCGCCCGTGCTGCTCGGCCCGCCCACCCCTCCCGCCAAGCCCGCCTCGCCCACCAACAGTGAGTGTTCGTGCCGTCCGGCCGCTAGAGACGCTTCACAACGTGTCGCTGCGGCAGCTGGACAGGTTCCTATTACTCCCGCGATGCATGCAAGTAATAGCGCGCTTAGCAAGCAGTGTTATGAAATAGTACATTGTGGGGCGAGGTAAGTACGTAATTACGGGCTTTTAATGACTAGAGTTAGTATTCCGCTTACCGACCGTGATGCATACAATGTTTTTCATCACACTTGCGGACAAAAAAATAAGTTTTAAGACAAAATATTATTCTAGGACATTTCTAATACTCCCTAGGGAATTTCACTTTTCTATTACTCCCGCTACGCATGCAAGCAATGGCGCGCTTAGACAGCAAGTGTGATGAAAAGGATTTTACACAATAGTCTTAATAGTTTTTACATAGTCAGACATAGAAATCACGGTGGCAATACCGTCAATTAACTAGGAAATTCCCTCCGGTATTAAATTCATCGATAAGTGAAAACTCATTTCGAAATGACAATACATATTAGTTGATACTTTCAGCTGATAAATAGAAAATAACTAAAATATGCTGATTACTACCCAGCAATTTTATGTATATATTTTTTACTAACTATGTTTTCATATTTGATCAATTTCCATCCAAGGTAAGCTTAATTCTCAGCTGCTTTACAACAAAGCCTATTTTAGATGAAATCTAGAAGCCATAACATTACTTCTGACATAAGAAAGATAACTTATCGACCAAACAATATCTAATGGAAGTCCCTATACTCTGTTTTGTTAGGTATTTAAAAAAAGGTAAACAATCTTGCAGTATCTTTTTATTGAAAACTACGAGTAGAAAATAAGTTTTAGCAAATATACATTATATAACAAGAAAATACAGTGATTTACATTATTTTGATTCATTAAGTACCTAGTTTGGATTTTGAAATGCATTTTTCAATAAAAAGATACTGCAAAATTGTTTACCTTTTTTTAAATACCTAACCAAACAGCTATGCTATTCTCTTATTGACACATTCGACGCTGCGTTCGTCAACGAGCTCGATGTCGAGACAGCCTTGTCTAAAATCCTAGCTGTTTGATTTGACATTAGGAATCGAGGCTGTGAGCGAGCTTGTGGGCGAGTTCGTCGCTGTTTTTCGTTAGAGAATACGAAGTTCATACATTAAACGTCAAACTTTCGACGCAATGTAGTTCCAGCTCACGCCGCATTCGTCGCCGAGCACTAGTGTCGTTTAAAGTACATTAGTGAATACCATTTTTAGGCTCGACGCTGCCGCAGCACTGACACAGCGCTGACAGCAAGGCGGTTTCCTTAGTGAATAACACTGCAGAGTATAGCAAAACTTTCCTGCCACCGTGACTTCTGTCTGGTCATAATCGAAAGAAAAACATGCTGTTTCCACACACGACAATAATTCCAGGCGTGGGCTGGAGCGGGCCGTCGTCGCTCATGTCGTCGTCGGGCGAGCTGCCGAGCGGGCTGTCGTCGGCCGGGCCCTCGTCTCCCAACTCCAACTACGCCTCCAACTCTGAACACAAAAACTCCTCCGAAAGGTACCGTACGCTCGACGTCTACAAGGTTACATTTTAATGGTTGTTCTCCATTTAAGCGCTTGTTCAGTATTGTTTTCCAATTAGGTATAGTCGACGTCAAAGATGTCATTACGGTTTAGGCGCCAAAAATATATTTTGTGTTGTGATAGGCTAGCACAATCCTACACGTTCGTCACGTAGACAACGTAGTAGAGATTAAATGTAGCTTAAACACCTCTCCATGACGATAAAGGATTGCCTCTTAAAACACGTACAAAACATGTATACACGGTGGAATTTAATCGGTGAACAGGAACCCATTTTTCTAATTCAGTAATCGATGGCGGTCACGTTTATGTAGTACTTAAGTGGAACCAAGTTTTTTTTTTAGCATAACAAATTTTTATGTTGAAATTAAACTTTAATTAAAATTTATTGTCACCCTACTAATGGTTTAGTGTGAAAATAAAATGCTACCCCCTTTTTCTAACCGGAACACGATACGGAACATGCCTTTAAACGTAGAATAACCATTCAATTTTATCTTGTATTTATTTTTTATTCGTTTATTACTCCAAACCATAAATAAAATAAAAATTCAAATATTTTTATGCAATGTGCGTGTTTACTGTCTATTGTGATGGCCCGTTGGCTATACCTATGTTTGGATAGTTTTGGTTCAAGCTTTTCGAGTTATGGAGCAATTAAATTTATCCAATCGTCTGTCGCATATTTATTTTAGATTTTATACAATAGATACCTAAATAAATATCTTGGGACATCTTACACAAATCGACCTACTCCTCCGTAAGCTCCATTATTACTTACGTCGTGGTGTGGGTACCAAGGGACTATATATATAATAGACAGATACTTAAATACATAGATAGCCACGACCAAAAAACGAATTTGTGTGATAAATAAATACACAAATAATGCCCTCGCCGGTATTCGAACCCGGAACCTCCCAACTTCCTAGGCAGGGTCACTACAAACTAGGCTACGGAGGCTGACAAGTTAATCACTTAGTTAGATACATAGTTATTCATTTTCGTCAAAATTGTATTACAGCGATCAGTTCAGGTTGGAGTAATTTAATTGATCCATTAAGATTCCGTATTCATGTTTTGTAAGATAGTCTTTATACCACAGCCAACGATTATTCATGTCGTAGACACTTCTTTTTTCTCAAATTTGTATGTTCAGAGTGCTAAATGATTCTTAAACGCCGTCTTCACTGTAAATAGCTAAGCTAAACCATCAACGCTCTATGTATGACTTTAATACTCAGTGATCGGATTAGGTAGTGCCATTTCACGGGAACTCGGTACGTAAGCTTAGTATGGATATACCTTTTAACCCCGGGATTTTGCATGAAAGTTCTACGTTTTGTCATCAAAAGAAATAGATTGACAGTTGAGAATATCTAAAAAAAAATGTTTGCTATTATAATTTTCAAGAAAGCAAGGAATAAACGATCTAAAACATAATCTGTACAGGTCAACTGCAAGAATTCACTTTTTGACTTTAAGACGTGTAATTGGTTACCTCTGTTTTTTGTATGTAATTAAAATAATAATAATTAAATAATGTTGATCTAATCAGGGATCGGATAACGGTTTTTGCTCCATACAAAAGAACGGTTCGAATTCCGTTCTTTTTCGTTCTTCGGTTTATAATTTTTTTGTTAATGGAGTAATTGAAAAATATGATGTTAATAATTAAATAAAATGTTGTATACTACATAAAGAGCGTAAAACATTTTAAAATATTGAGCTGTATCGAGGTTTTTCTAAAAAACCAGTTCCGATCCCTGGATCTAATACATAATATACATATACATTACCGGCCAATAATATATCGAATTCAGATTTTTTTCAGTAGATCTTTTGTTTATAATTGTAAGTGGTTTCCTCACTTTCCACCATACGAATATAGCTAGTATAGGCACAGGTTTTTGTGCCAGCGATGGAAAAACTTGGCATCATATAGTCGTTTTTTCATGAAAATTTTTGTGTAGGTAAAGCATGGATTTAGTAGTAAAATTATTTTTTGTTTTATTGCAGGTTTTTTGCAATATGCTGTGTCTCCCATTTTTATTAACAATAGGTACTTCATTGCAATATTTATCGTTAATTTTTGCAAAAGTACCAAATTAATATGCTATCTACATGCGAACATGTGCCGCATACGCTATGCACGTTCATAAAAAAAGTCACGAATGTGTTATATTATTCGCCGGTGATGTATGTTGATGTTTGGTTTAAAAGTATAGCTGAATAAATAATATACGGATTTATTATGATAAAATCTTTTTTTTTATCTAATTTAGGTCAATAATAGTTATTATGAAAAAAAAAACGAGCCCGGAAATCCCAAGTCTTATCCAAGTTATGCTTAATGTTTAAGGTCATTCACCCGAAATGGCACTAGGTACCTATTCCGATCACATACTATATTTATTACTGAATTTCGATTTCTGAAATAAAGTTTTTTTTTATTGTGGTGCTTATTAAAAACGTGTTCAAATCTAAGTTGCTAGCATGACAAATGAGAGTGTTTCTTGATAATCATTAATCATAATCAATTGTACAACAAACATCAACACACACAGTAGGTACTAAGGTAAGTAAATTAGTGAGAGTAAATAAAAAAACAATAACAGACTTTGACCATTACGTATAAAAATGCGTGCGTAGGTTAAGCCCGAACTAGGTTTAAACCATACACAGACATCCTTTCTTAATCGCACTCTATCTATTGATAGTGCTTGTCCTAGGGAATCACAACACTGGCATGTTACACTTACGTCCACTCAGCAGCAGAAATAGCGACGCCTTTAGAATGAATTAGCATACTTATATATCCTGGAAAAATCCAGGAAATTTTGCCACTTGGCTTAACTACTTTCAACGGTAGTTGGTCTACTTTCGCTGCTATCAGTGGGAATTATGGGACACGGTATACAGGATATAGTTTATATTTATCATATCGAGAATATTCGCATTGACAGAATTTTCTCCTTTATTTAAAACATTAAATTCTAAAACTCCATTTAGATCCACTGGTGGTTTACCTACAGTTAATAAAAAGTCTGGACTACAATTTTTCGACCTTTTTACCACGAAATATAGTCGAAAAGTGGTAGACCATATTGGTGGCTGACTATATCTACCGTGGTGTATACTATCAGTTACAGAATGAGTTACTCTATTTATATGTAAGTATATAAATTTAGTCATAAAATGGATAGCCAGTTTTGCTTGCAGTCTACCGTGCATTTTAGGCACTATTCAAATGTTATAATAATTATAAGTGCACGATGAATGCAGCCTCATCCTCTCAGCTCGTATTTTACAAGTATTTTCGGATTATATTATATAGGATCCGTCTTCAATTGTGTTTCACATTAAGCGAATAAAGACAAATCCTTTGAAAGTGCTAGTAAAGTACGATTTTGCAACGCCTTGTTCTGTGATTAGTAAGCACGTGTTAGACAAAGATCTGTCGACATGTTCCATTTCAGAAATCAAAGCACGCATTCGTGATCATTTATAAAAAAAAATAGAGACGGTTTTATTTTGAGGTAGTAATTTTTGATAACAATGATGCAACAACTAAATATGCAAAGTTAAGTCACTAGTAGGGCGGTAAATGAGTAATTATGGATTCCAGTAGCAATTGGAGTAAAAATGTGGCGAGCAAGCTCCCCCAGTGGGACGGAGAGGCGGCCACCCTGTGCGGCGCCGACGCGGGGCTGCCCAGCTTCCACCACCCACCAGGTACTCTACCGTTGGCCCACCTCGTAAGGCCACCGAGCAAAGTAGGGAAATTTGAATATTATTTTTAGAGAATAGAGTTTAAATTAAACCTTAAAAAACGTTTATAAAAATTTTAATAGAACCTACAAGAAATAAAACTATGAAAACGGATAAACTCACGTATATTAACTTATTTTAACTTCATTCCGACGTTTTGAACACTTTACCGGTTTTCATAGTTTTATTTCATGTGTAATCCTCGCGGTAACCGAAGAAAATATTAGAACCTACAAATTATTCTGTGTGATAGCTGCATCTGCATAATAGCTATGATTTTATGATTATACGATATGATTTTATAAAGCTACAACATTTGTCTCCAATATTATTGGGTTGACTACATTTTCATTAAGATATAACGTACATTAAGATGTATTGAATGTAGATAGGGGGTTACCATGTTGCTGACACTAAAATGATTTCAT
>JALPQI010006971.1:0-59716 GCA_025490895.1 Thaumatotibia leucotreta | reverse complement strand
ATCTATTGCATGTTTATAAACTAAGCTTCTTTTGTTTTGATATAGAGGGTGCTTTCAAAGTAATTACCATAGGGTATGTTTGTGTTCATTAACGAACAACTTTCCTGATGGACCTCCTATCGAAACCTCGAAAAAAATATACTTTCCATGAATGTCGATCAGCCGATGAGACCACAAGTGGGGAGGTACGGCTTTGTCTGACATAAAGCCAAACAAAAACGATCGCCTAGTAATGAAACTCAAAATTGGATTGCATATTAATATTTTGGATAATATTTTTGACATCAACGATATTTTTTTTCTAGCCTACATTGGTGTCCCTTTGCTGAGCAAAGGCCTTTTCCCTGGATCACCATCACTCCCGGTTTTGTGCTTCCTCCAGCCAGTTGTCAAGGAACGAGTCTACATCATCTTGCCATCTCCGTCTGGGCCTGTCACGTCCGCGTCGCTGTACCGGCACCCACTTTGTGGCTACACTAGCCTACCTATCAAGATGCATGCGGTAGACATGGCCAGCCCAGTCCCACTTGAGCTTAGCGGTTTTTTTGGCGACGTCAACAATGCGCGTTTTGGAGTGCAGTGTGGTGCGGTGTTCCGGATGCGACCAGTCTTTTTAACACCTAGAATGCTACGCTATTTTATGTCATTTAATTGAGAAGCAAATTCAATATTCACAGGACAAAAGGCAACAAGGCAACAATGTGTACTGCTTCAATATACTAATGACAATGATGCAATGTAATTACTAATTATATGTGGATGTAACTTGACTCAGTGACACACAATCCCGCCTAAGCCTGCGGGCTAATCAATCCGAAACCTACACGGTAATGTCTACAATTGACTGACGTCATTATACCTGAAACTAAGGAGGAACCGTATATTATATGGTAGTCTATTAATGGGACACATTCATGAAAACTGGCATTAATATGTGGCTGCGTGGTGTGCGCCCAATACCACATTAATAATGAAATAAAAGGTTGTTATCAATAACTTATAAACCTGTCCATCAGTAAGACTCCCACCGGACCGGACATGAAATATCGCAAAATTCTATCACACCAGACCTAAATCTGTTTGGATGGACCGTTTCTGATTCCATATCTTGCATCCGTATAAGAAGATTAGTTTCATATGTGAAGCGTGTCAAAATCCCGAGGTATACTCGGGGAAGATGGGGCTATGTCCTAAAAAGGTAGATGGACATAAAAAATTATTTGCTGGTACGTTTACCTTTGGATGGATTATTGTTGATTCCAAGGATTGTTTTTAAGTTAGCGTGTGAAGCTCGGTTATCCTGGTACTTTCTTTTATGAATTATAAATGAGTCTAAGTCTCCATGAAATACTTTCAACAATTCAACTCCTTTTTACACGAAGAACAGGTTACGTAATAACCACTATCTGTTTGACTCTAAAGCAAAGAGTATTTGAATTTATTTTATTTATTTGGAGCATCAACAGCAGTATATAAGAAATATACAAAACTGAGTATACAGGAAACATAGCCAATAAAAGAGTATACATGCATTTTATTTATCGTTAAAACTTGCACGAAATACATCTTTAAATATTCTTTACACTTGTCTAACACACACATAACATATATATACTACATTTATACATTATAGTATTCCGTGCTAACAGAACTGAATAGCTACTACAAACTGACAAGAGAGACGGAAATAGGGTCATTTTATTGATACAATATAACGACAAATTTTTTGGTAGTAATGGAGACCATTTTACCTGCCACACGATCTTACCCCGACACACCTCACTTTAATCGCTCAATCCCTTTTCAACATCCCAAATTCGAATAGGACGGGACTACTGGACTGCCGATTCGATTCAACGGACCGCAAATTTGTCGGAACTAGCAATGAAATCGGATTACTCAGAGGGCGTACCGCGAAAGTTGGAAATCGTATTTGCGCATCTGCCTCTTTTACCCCAATTGGGTCTTCATTTGGAGTGACAAGGAAAGTAGTTTGAAATTTTCGATTTTCAAAGGTTTTAGTAGAACCAGGTGTCGGTGGCAAGGGAGTGCTAACGAGGGGTACGCCATTAACCAGACGTCAGACGTCTCAAACGGGAACTGAACATTGAGCGTCTTTTATTTTCCGCTTTGAGTCTTGAAATTCAAAGTGATTTTACCTTTATTCCTTTCTAGATGTGATAGTGTCTGAAGATGTAGGTACGTAGGTATATTATTTTGTAACAATTCTTATATGTACCCATTTTACTGTCTTTAAGGTTCATAATTGTACTCTAAGTATATCTTGTAACCATTTGGATCTCAAAACAGACCAGAATGCTTAGCCAAGTTGCCAAGCGCAAGCGCTTGGTGGCATATCGTAGTTCTCCCTCTCTGTCACTCTTGCATATTAGTGCGACAAAGACAGTTAGCTGCCTTTCGTTTACGATTGACGATTAAGCGTTAGCGATGGGTAACTTGTCTAAGCACCCAGACCAGCGAAAACGGCGTACAACATTTTGTTACTCCAATTTTTTCGTGCCTTCTTAAACTACAAAATAAAAACATCGATGAGAATTTTCTACCTTGCGTTATAATTGCTCTCTAAATCAAGTGCCATATACCCAAGGAGGTTGGAACTCTTAGGGCGCCTATAGAGAGACGGCGTGACAGACAAAACCCGTGCCGCGCATATGCGTTTTACGCATATGTGCTGTCAGTACCTCTCGGGACGTCATGGGTATATAAACTATAAAAATATACCAAGAATGCCACATTGCTCTGTAATCTGGTGCAGGAACCAGTCTACGTACGTTAATAAACAAAATTCAAACGTTTCCTATCACAGGTAAGTAAAAAAGTTATATTAAATTCAATATAAAATTAGTATGGGCGAGAGACATAGTGAAGAAACACGACGCTGAATTTGTTATCGATAGTCTATGTAAACTCTTACAACTAAACGGTGTTAGTAGAAATTCAAAATTTGTTCCCGAGTTACGGACGTTTCCTATGTATAAGTAAGTATAATTATGTGTATTTCTCTATTTAAGTACATATATATATCGTCAACTAGCACCCATAGTACAAGCTTTGCTTAGTTCGGGGCTAGGTTGATTTGTATGAGACTGTCCCCCAAACATTTATTTATTTATTTATATTTAGCAATAATATAATATTTATCTAGAGTGCAGACAATGAAGCAACTATACAAAAACATATAGTTAAGAAATTCTGACTTAATTTTTAGATTTCCTATAGAACCATGTGTCAGAGAACGCTGGATAACGGCGACTGGAAAGTTGAACTGGTTTCCGCAAAAACACGATACAATTTGTTCGGACCACTTCCAAAATGACTGTTTTGTAAAAACAAATCCGAGATCTATATTGTCATCCAATGCCTGTCCAACTTTAAAACTCCATCCTGCGTTTGTCAAGGTAAGTTAGCTTTGCTAAATAATTGTATTATGTTTTAAAAGTAAAGTACCTTTTAAAGGATTTCTGATGTTATCTGTTAATACATAGTAATTTGAGTATGTAATTTCCAGGTGTTTCTTGTCCCAAGTAACCCATCTGATAATCTTTCAAGAAAACGTAAAACGGTACAATTTACGAATTTAAAAATACCTTTATACATTTATACATCTAGTTAATCTGTCCTCATATATAATACCTAAATTACCTAACCATCTAAACTCCTTACAGTTGATCGTTTAATTTTAGTTCCCATTTATAGTTACAATTTTCTTTTTGCGTTTTATAACTAGATATAGTTTGCACACCTTGAACAAACAAACCAATGCAAAGGTAACATTATATAACTAGACAGCTTTATATAACTGTCTAGCCATACCCTTAACACTTGTTGTTTAACTTTAACCTTAAAGCTAACAACTTAATGTAAGTAGGTACTTATTGTAAATATAAATTCAAATAAATGTATAAATTTTACTGTTTTTATATCATTCATAACGACATCATTTTAGTGAGATTTTAAAAATGAGAATGTTTGAATAGCTTTTTTCAAGTAACATTTTTAGTCAAATAACTGTTGGTTTTAATCTATCGATAAAAATATCGAGCCATACCACAACACTATTTACATTAACATGTCAAAATTACCTGACACGGTCGATTTCTATGAAAATGACAGCCAAGGCCGCCTCTATCTCTAAGGTTACACACTAAAGAGGTCCGTGCTCTGTGCATATACCGAATAAGCTAGAAGTAGAAACAGGTATACAGATAGACAGGCAACTTAGACATAACGATACTTTTTAATGAAATCGTTTACCTTTTTAATAAAAAAAATAGAATCGTTACTATTATAACGTTAATAAATAGATTTACCCATGGAACATGGCTACAAAAAATCACAATGTTTTATGGTACATCTTTTGGTAGTCGACTATCATCTATTCTCCAGCAATTTATCTATATAATATGTTTAAAACAATGACAAGCTTGCTCAGCACTATTCCGTTTTGCAGTTCTCTAAAAAATATTCACTTTTAATGTAGAAATAAAGTCTGTAAAAACTGAAGCGCAGTAAAACTTCCGATAATGTCTTGTTAGCTACGAATTTATCGCCCAGCTTGGTATTAAGCCCTAGCTGGCTTGGCATGGCATTGCTCGAGTAATTAATTTAACGCTGTCCGGCACGAAAACAGCTGACGAAAAACTAGGGATTTTGAATGCAAAAACAACTTATAATCACTTTTAGTTCTTTAAGCCTACTAGTAGATAAGTTTTCATTCTTAAACTTTAAAAATACTTATTCGGAATTTACCGAAAAACTAAAAAAAACGCTTTAGGCGGAGTAGGTAATTTTAATAGAAAGTCACTTTCGGGATAGGTCATGTTCGGAAGATGTCACTTTCTGAGTACGCCACTTTCTGAGAGCCGTCACCTTCGGAGTACGCCACTTTCTGAATTTGTCACGTTCGTACTTAGTCACTTTCTGAGTTTGTCACGCTCTGACTCCGTCACTTTTTGCATTTTGTGGCTGTTCTATACATTTCCGCAAATTGGCCTCTAAGGAGGTATGGATACTGGACAGGTATGGGATCGATTGGAATATATGACCTACTCCGCCTAAAGGAAAAAAACTACAACCTTTAAGATTACATTATACATCATCAATGGCCACAGCATCCCTGACGGATGATTGTTACAACGCTGTGTTAGTTATTATTTTTACGTCTTGTACAGCTGCGCTTATGGCTGTACAAGCCTATCGCTGCGCGACACTTTTTGCCGCATAAGTCGCATGCGTATTGTGAGTCTGGGGGTGAGGCTATACTACTGGCTTGATGGCGTTTGTCTCTTTTTTGTTGCAGTTTTTCCAGCCACACTTGGTCGTGCTTCTTTATTCCTGTGCTGAGGTCTCTACGCCACTCAGGTCTCATTTCTGCACGTTCTTCCCAGTCGGCAGTACTGATGCCAAAGCAAACCATATCACGCTTGCAGGAATCCTTAAATATTAACATCGGGCGTCCCACAGGTCTTTTTGCGTGTGCTATTTGGCCCATCATCACTTGGCGAGGTAATCTTCCTGGGTCCATACGGTGTACATGTCCCAGCCACCGCAGTCTCCTCTGTTTGAGGATCGCTGTAATGCTGGATATGCCAGCTTTTGCGAGAACTGCTGCATTCGTCATCTTGTCCCTCCAGGTCACTCCCAAAATGAACCTCAGGCAACGCATGTGGAAAGCGTTCAGCTGGCGTTCCTGTGCAGAGTAGGTAGTCCATGTCTCCGATGCGTATAAAAGTGCACTGAGTACGCATGATTGGTACACAAGAACTTTGGTTGCTATGGTTAGCTTGTCGTTCCTCCAGACGCGAGTGTGAAGTCGCCCAAATGTTGTCGAAGCCTTACCAATGCGAGAAGCTATTTCTTTTCCATTAGAGAGCGCAGATGTTGTTGTGGACCCGAGATAACAAAAGTGGTCAACTACTTGCAAAGGAGAACCATTAAGCATAATGCAAGGTGATCTATCCGTCCCTTGAACCATGACCACAGTTTTTTTGGGATTGACGCTCATAGAAAATAGCTGACAAGCATGGCTGAACTTGTTTATCAGCAACTGAAGGTCCTCCTCCGAGTGAGCAACAAAAGCCGCGTCATCTGCGTACAGGAGCTCTCTGGCAATTAAGTCTTTGCGTTTTGCAGTTGCCTTTAAACGGTTGACACTAAAAAGTCGAACATCCTTCCTAGTATGCAAATGCACACCGACGTCGCAATCCCTGAATGCTACAAGAAGTAAGGCCGAGAAGAAAATTCCAAAAAGAGTGGGCGCGAGCACGCAGCCCTGCCTTACTCCACGATTGACTCCGAAGTTGTCCGACGTTTCACCATCAAACACTACAGAAGCACGCATGTTATCGTGAAAGGATTTTACTAGTGATAGTAGGGTAGGCGGACATCCGATCCTACACAGCACTTCGTATAGACCACTCCGGCTTACCGTGTCGAACGCCTTATTCAGATCTATGAAGGCCATGTATAGTGGGATGCGATGCTCGCGGCACTTTTCCTGGAGTTGACGGAGAGTGAAAATCATGTCGTTTGTAGATCGTCCGGCGCGAAACCCACACTGAGTATCAGGGTAAATGCGCAATGCTAAGATCTCAAGTCTCTTCAAGACCACCTTCGCAAATGCTTTACCAGCAATGCTCAGTAAGGATATGCCTCTGTAATTATTGCAGTCCCCACGGTCACCTTTTCCTTTGTATAAGGTGATGATGTCTGCATCCCTCATGTCCTGCGGCACCGTGCCTCCAATCCAACAACGCTGAAGAAGAGCGTACAGGGAGCGTGTGACACATCCAAGACGAATAAGTTCAGCCGGTAAGTTATCACGGCCAGTGCTTTTGCCTAGCTTTAGACTACTCAGCGCCGTGTCAAGTTCTTCTGGAGAAGGAGGAATATCTAACTCAACTGCGATCGGGAAGGAAGGAAAGCTGACGAGCGCAGCTGCACTTATGTTGACCTCTTCAGTGTACAAGCTTGAGTAATGCTGCTCCCATCTCCTTAACACTTCATCTCGGTCTGTTATAGGATCGCCATTAATGTTTTTAATCGTGGCCCGTTTCCTGATAGTTGTTCCTGTTGCCAGTTTAATTCCGTTATACATGCCCCGGAAGTCTCCTGTATCTCGACAATGCTGGATTGACCTACATAGATTTACCCAGAACAAATTGGCAAAATGACGGGAGGACCGCTGTAAGTCCGCCTTTGCAGCTTTATAAGCAGATTGTTTACGCTTATCTGTAGGGTTGCTAAGTACTTCCGTCAGGGCGGTTCTTTTCCGCTCGATGTAGGGGCGAATATCCTGCTCATATGTGGCAAACCAATCGGATTCTGCCTTACGCTCCCTACCAAATATTTCCGTGGCCGTCCGTGTCAATACTTCCTTGATGTGTGACCACATCTCTTCAGCACTCTCATCGCTTTGCAATAACTCAGGTGTTAGTTCAGACTCCAGTTTTTTACTAAACTCTTTGTTCAGATGACAATCAAGCATATTCTTTGTACTCAAGACACGTTTACGACAGCTTTTCATTGAAGAGTGAATCTTTTTAGGTAATAGACGGATCTTAGCCATTACTAGAGAGTGGTCAGTGTCACAATCTGCACTGTGATAGGTACGGACGTTAAGAATGTCCCTGAGGTTGCATCTCTTGGTTATTACAAAGTCGATTTGATGCCAGTGTCCTGAGCGTGGATGTTTCCATGACACTTTATGAATTGGTTTGTGGTGGAAGTAGGTATTAGTGACGCAAAGGGAATAGGATGCGCATAATTCCATGAGCCGTTGACCGTTATCGTTCATGTTTCCAATTCCATGCGATCCCATTGTATCTGGCCAGTTCTGATAAGCACTACCGATTCTCGCGTTAAAGTCACCCAGAAGTATAAGCTTGTCAGATCTTCTAACTTTTTCAAGGCAGCCTCGTAACTCTTCGTAGAAACAATCCTTTACTTCTGGAGTGGCCTTTAGGGTAGGCGCGTAAGCTGAAATTAACGTCACTGGACCCGATGCAGTTGTTAAACGCAGAGACATTAGACGCTCCGAAACACTAATTGGGGATTCAACACAAGAGAGCAGTCTATTATGAACTGCAAAACCAACGCCATATTCGCGTCTTTCACCCGGGTCCTTTCCCTTCCAAAAGAAGGTGTAATTGGATTCACGTAGACTGCCCTCGCCAGCTAAACGAGTCTCCTGCAATGCGACGATATCTATACGCATGCGTTTTAGCTCTCTGTCAATGATTGTCGTTTTGCGCAGTTGTGGGACATCGACGTGTGGATCATCATTTCCAGGTAGCATTGTTCTCACATTCCAAGTGGCAAACCGTGTTATAGGATGATTTGTGGATTTAATGTTAACTTTCTTATTCTTGTTGCTAGGTGACTAATATGCTCACCATTGCTACAGACACTGTGACATGCCTGGTGCTTCACACACCCATAGAAGCGCAAGGCGAGGGACGGACCGGTACCTTATTAGCCGGGGGCTGCCCAGCTTGAGGCGGGCGATAACTGGTCAATTAGTCACGATGGACTATCCCACCGACGAGAGTCACCCTTGGCGTCCGCGCAGACGTCCATTAGCGCAGACTTATCACCGGTGACTGCGACTCCCCGTGTTGTTTCCACACCTTTTTCAGGTGCAGGTGGAGTGCCCTCTCCACAGACGTTGCATCGCCTGGGACGATAAGATAAGGTGACACGAACCTGCCCAGAATTCATGACCCCCTCTCGACCACGTCGGCTGAATCCCCAGGAATGAAACGAGTCATTACGTGCGGAGCCGAATAGGTTGCAGGAGCTGCCGACTTGTTCAGGTTGAACCCTACTGTCGCCTGCGGTACTCCAAACCGTTGCCCCGTCCGCTATCACACGCCGTACCGAAGTCCATCTTCTCCGCCGATGATACCGTTGAGGTCTTCACCCGTAACCCTGGGCTCGGGCTCTGCGTTATACCCCGCAAAACTGGGTCCCTGCCGAACTCTGCCACCGACTCCTCCCGGCCTACTGGGAAGAGCGGCGCCCACCCCCGCGACTTGGACGCGCCGGACAGGAGTTACTACAGTGATCGGATAGAGAAGGAGACTATCGATCCTGTAGCCGGGTTAATGGGTGCGTTTTTTTTTTGACATTATACAATGAGTAGGTAAATCATTTTATTTACATATTCATATGAAATTAACACTCTTTATTAATTTTTATTTAAGCCTGTATTAGTTACATTAAAAATTAGAAATGAATGGATTTAATGGCTTGAGAAATTATCTACTAGTCAAACTTTGGGTAAAAAAACTTGTAAACAAGAAACTGTTATAATAAATGTATAAATGGTTTAGATGTAGATTTATTCATTTCCTTATATTATTTTACATTATAAATTGACTTAGCCTAATTTATACGAATTTATATTATGATATTTATAATCATCACTATAAATAATAATATGTTAAATGTAATACAATTATTGTATTTTTCACATTGTTACGAAGATAAATGTAATGAAAAATAATGTTATCTATGTAAATGGGTTTGTGTGTGATAATTTATATATAAATATACCCACATGATTATAATCGCGAAACGTCTGGTTGATGTAACTAAAGACCGAAGAGCTGGCGACTTCCTCGCACAACGCATCAGTATTGCGATACAGCGAGGAAATGCCGCCAACATCCTCTGTACAATGCCACAAGGGCCAATCTTAGATATAAGTTAGGTTAAGTAGATTAGATTACTAGATTAGATTAGATTAGGTTACTAGATTTAATCTATGTACATAAATTGTAGTTTTGAAAATAAATATATAAAAAAAAATAATGAAAATAAAAAATTATAGATAAATATCTAGATCTTACACAAACTCAGGAAGCACTTATCTCACCCACCAATTAACTTCACGTACACATCGCAATCCGGCGTTAATGACGTCACGTCCTTTAAGGACGCATAATATTTTTATCCCATGGAAAGGAAATTGCGGATTACCTGGTGTCCGTAGCAGTGTTGCCAGATACTCCGCATTTCGCATTTTTCTGCATAGATCCGCGTTGCGCATTACGGTAACGCATTTTAAAAATAAGTAATGCAATTTGGACACCGAATATATAAAAACTACGCACTTAAACACCTTTATTAAATAGCGAGCAAAAATCGAGGTATGGTTTATTTGTCGTATTCTCGTATAGGTGTTGTTGACCATGTCAAACGGTAGACTATGGCAGATGACAGACCTAAAGCCCGTGAGTCAGGAAATCCTCGAAAGGAAATGGCGCTGGATCGGCCACGCGCTCAAACTACTACTACCACTTGTCAAGGCAGAGTCTCCATTGGCAATCCAGTCGTAAAAGGAAGTGGGGGCGGCCTCGGAATACTTGGAGGCGATCAGTTGAGAAAGAGGCTGGCTCAATTGGTCTGAACTGGAAACAGCTGGACAAGATCGTGACAGGTGGAAAAATCTTCTCCAAGCCCTATGTCCCTTATGAGGGATAACAGGAACGCATCATCATCATCATTCTCGTATTTCGAGGGTCGTGACTCAATGTGAAGGAATTCAAAATAACATTTATGATTTATTATTGAAAGTAACATTATAACAAGTTGATGAAGCCTTAAAACTAGGGCTCGTGGTCGTGACCGTGTTTCGTGAAACCGTAGCCGGATCCCCGTTGCCGTGTTACACGGCCACGGTTTTAAGGCCCGTTTCCTGCGTGTTACACGGCTACGTATCAATAAAGTTACGTATACACGTGTACACGGGGATACGTATCTTAATTACACGCAGATCCGTTCCGCCGGCGTTGTTGAGTGACGGTTTGATGCGTTGTTTTTAAGGACTAAGGAAAACGGATGAGAATGTTCCGTGATATTTATGAATCTAATTTAGTGGTTACCTAATTGCCTTTCTAACGTAAAGTGCGATAACTTAGTTGTACTTAATTTCAGTATGATAACGTGTATACGTACTGAGATAAAATTTTACATATTAATATTTTACTTTTTAAGGTAAGGAGGGCAGAATTATAAAATATAGATATTTTCTGAGTTAAATATTAATAAAAACTGACACATTGTCATGTATTAATTACCTAATTTAATAATGAGATGTGAACGGAAGTTAAAAAATACGTAACACAGTGCGGAGTAAATATTTTTTCTTAGTTCTAAATATCATAATTTAAGTTTTTCTTTCGTGAAAAAAAGTTGATATAAATAAATACATAAATCAATATTGAGGGTACCAGACAACGATTAATCTATACTAGGAAACCCATAACTCAGGAACAAAATAAATGCGTCATAAATATACAAATTTACAGCGTTATTTCCTACAAAATAAGGAACTTTTAAAATATAAAAGGATATTAAAAGCAATACGAGTATACTCGTAATTAAAAAATACAATATACTAACTCATTGGATGTCGTGACGATGACGGGAGATTTTAGGTGCACCGCTTTTAAATGCTTTCCTATCGATCCTGTTGTACCACCACGACACGAAAACTCATTGTTCGTACGATCATTGCATCATTGCATCAAGGTGCATAAAGCCGTGTCACCGACCCTGGTGGCATAACTCCACACCCAACTGATCTTCATTATTAATACACTTTAAAAACTCTATCTTCTCACTAACAGTAACAATACAAAAACGTAACAAAATAATAAAAAAACAATTAATTTAAATTCGACTAAACTCTCGCTAAGTCTGTCCGGCCTGCAATCTTATTAGTGACTAAACACGTATAAAACCAAAACCCGAAATTGCCCTTTTCAAATTTACTAAAACATCCCCGCTTATTTATATCAAAACAAAGATGCGGCTATTTCATTCAACTTCACAAACAAAAGGTGTACCAGGTAAAGCCCAAGTTAACATATTTATCAGTAAAATTACCACGTGTGGTCAATTACATCGCAGACAAACTATTGTTAGCTACTTTGCGCGTGCAAATTCTTAGTATAGGTCTTATCTACAAAAGGGCCGCCCCGTCAGGTAATAAACTTAAATGAACGACTGTATTATCTTTTATGTATAGCAATTTGGCCAAATATTTTTAACATTCTTTTTTAATTTTTCTATCTGGTGATTCAAAATCACAATATAAATTCTAATCCATAAATAACACCGTCGCTTGTTATATAGAACACAGTACCTACCACGTTATTCTATAACTTAAATCGATACGAAAAATGCAAGTCTAATCAATAAAATACTGTTCGTCTCGATTCAGAGTATAATACTCAATACGTACTTACTTTAAAAACAAGCTGTTATTCAATAATAGGCCTTATTTGTTTGCATAGTAATTGGTCCGGCCGGATCCATGCCACGAGCAGTCGTTGCCAGAACGAAGCCAAGATTCGTAGATACGTATACAAACAAAGATTCGGGTACGTATCTCGGCGTGACTGTGAAATTCGTGATCTTAGTACCGCCGGGGTTAAGAACACGGAGCTACGGTTCGGCGAATAGTACGTATATCGGGAGCCCTACTTAAAACCATAATTTCTTAAATACATTTAAAAAATTGTATTCACTTTAGCTTTTTTCTCCGAAATTCGGCATTTTTAAAGCGTGGCTCTCGCATTTTGCATTTCAATGGCTGGCAACACTGGTCTATAGTAAAAACTACGGTCGTAAAGAACTTGCGAATCCGCAAAGTGTTGGATGACTTTATGACAGGTAACTGAGGAATGAGCACGAACGCAATTTCTGCGGTATTAGAAGATTATGTTCGTTAAACGCGTGGAAAAATCATCTTCATGGCTTCGATAAAAGCTGGTATAAAATCTGTAGTAAAATTTGTTATTGTAAAACCAACCAATGAAATAAATAAATATCATGGGACTAATACAAATCGACTTACTTAGTCCCTCGTTAGACTCAATAAAGGCTTGTTTTTTGTATTCTAAGCGACGATTATAAATATTTTTCATCACACTTGCTGTCTAAGCGCACCATTGCTTGCGCGCATAGCGGGAGTAATAGAAAAGTTATATTTCCTAGGGTGTAATAGGAATGTCATAATATTATGTCTTAAAACTTATTTTTTTGCCGGCAAGTGTGATGAAAAACATTGTATGCATCACGGTAGGTAAGCGGAATACTAACTCGAGTCATAAAAGCCCTCCGCCTGACGGCGCGGCGTCGGGCTTCTAACACTCTCGTTAGCAATTCCGAACTTACCTCCCTTGATGCACAATGTACTAATAATTGTAGATTATAATAGGTACTTACAAGTATATTCTTAAATACCTACATAAAACAACAATGATTGAGAAAAAAGTTCATTACGATACAAGTGCGAATAAAGGCGCTTTAAGATTCGCTTGAATAAGTAAGTAGGTCGTAGATAAATTTTGTCAACCAGAGGCAAATACACTGACAATATAATAGTCACTCCAGAAAAAAAAAATGCCTAATTACAATGTGTAGGTATAAAACAATCTTTCGTTGCAAAATTGAAACTGGAACAGGAACTAGGATTCAAGTAACGCTTATTTGGTTTCCCTGGCACAGTGCCATGGAAAACATGATCAAGTACTCTTTGATTCACTGCAATCTCTAATGAAAACTAATCGGAATAATTTCTTACATTGCAAAAATGACTTAGTTTTCTGATAGTTTGTGTCTGCATTAAATTTAAGCGTCTTAGCAGATACGGCGCGTGGTGAAGGCAGAATACATTTTGTCACCAACTCTTTTCGTGGGTGTCGTAATACATCATCATCATCATCAGCCTATGATAGTCCACTGCTGGACGTAAGCCTCTCCTATTAACTATGCGTATAGACGCATTAGGAGGTAAATGCCCATAATCGCCACGCTGGGCAAGCGTATTGGCGATCGCAGTAATGTGTCCACTATGATGACGCTGCTGCTCATCAACAGTCTTTTATCAAATAATGGTCAGTGATATTTCAATCCCTTAGTCGACTCGTACGACACCCGCGGGAGGAGTTGGGGTGGTGACAAATGTATTCTTACTGCCGTCACCACACGGCCAACGGGTGTCGTAATAGCATACGACAAATGAAGTGGGAATGAAGTGTTCCTGACCATTAATTTGTTGAACACTGGTGATGGGCAGGAGTATCATCATAGTGGACACACTACTGCGAGTGCCAACCCGCTTGCCCAGTGTAGCGATTATGGGCATTCACCTCCTAATGTGTCCATCACGTCTATAAGCATAGATAAATAGGAGAGGCCTTTGTTCAGCAGTGGGCTGATCTATCCTATGATAGGATCCTTCACTTATTCAGCCTATGCTGATGAAGTGAAGTGAATTCTTAACAGGATTTTGATCTAGATTACTTCTATAAAAAATAAAAATAAAACCGCCTTCAAAAATTCGCCGAACTAAGAAGTTAAAAATAATATTCGTTCCTACTATTTAGGACTTCCTACCCAAACCTTTAAACCTTTTAGCCTATTCATTGAAATAAAATATTATAGCTAGGTACCCTACAGATTTCTTAGAAGTCGGTGCCAAGCCAAATACGTTCATAAGTATTATATTAGATAGAGCTTCGTAACTTACTGTCACTCCGCTTATGCTTTTATCAACATAATGGTCTGCCTCAGGCATTTTGATGAAAGCATAACCGGAGTGACAGTAAGTTACAAAGCTCTATCAAATACATATACTCGCGAAGTGAACATAATTATGTATTTGGCTTGGCACCGACTTACCACCTACTTACTTAGCATTTACCTAGCCATAATATTTTGTTTCAATTTCCTCCTCCTTTTTGAAGTCGGTTAAAAAATAAATATAATGTTTCTTAGCATATAAGAATCTTCAAATCGTTATTGTTAAATAAGGAGTATAAAAAATAAATAATATTTTCTTCGGTTACCGCAAGGATTGCACATAAAATAAAACTATGAAAACGTATAAACTCGCGTATATTAATTACATTTATCTTCATCCCGACGTTTCGAACAGGGTTCGTGGTCTGCAGACGAATTCATGTACGCGAGTTTATCCGTTTTCATAGTTTTATTTAAATACATAGGTAGATAAATAAGATCATGATGGGTCATTCTTCCACAAATTGACGAATTTAAGTGACAAAGCTACCAATGCAACGGGTACCTACATTCTAGTTATTTACCTGCAAGATTGGATGCAAATCCAGGGTGTTGTGAATTCATTTCCGGCCACTTAACGGAACCGGAAATAGAATGGCTATCGCCGGAAGCTCTGTCATGCCAGACATTGTGATCTGCCTGGAGATATAATTAGATATCGTTACATGGATTGGAAATGAGCTCTTTTGTCATAAAATTAGCATTACGTTATTATATTAATTTATTTTACTTGGAAACAGATCCTACAGAAAGTGACCCTTTTCGGCACTAGTGCGGAAATTAATGATCATAATACTTTTATGCATGTTATAATTAGTACTATCGATTTTTTCTTAATCTTACTCGTAAAATGTACTGTTGAATGAGTATAATTTAGACATTCTCACTAACACATGTTGGTTTAAAACACTCACTATTTCGTATTTTAATTTAAAATGAGCAGTTAAAAATTGTTACAAGTATTACGATCATTTATCACATATAATGAAGTCTACTTTTATACTGATACTAGCAGTTACCCGCGGCTTCGCCCGCGTTCTAATATCTATTCACTGCATGTTAATATTTTCCCGCGATTATCTCGCGTTTGCCTTAACCGATTTAAGTGTGGCGGATGGTGCTTTTACCCGCGGTTCGGCCGCGTTCTATAAATTTTTATCACGGTCGTATTAAACTTAAGACCTAAATTCATGATGGCGAATTATTTTTGCAATTTTGACTTCAAATTCCATATGAAGAACTTTTCATCTTCTCGGTAGGTATCGATTTTTATCAATATTAAATCAAAGTTCTAGAAATTTTAGATGTGATAGCTTCTCACTTTTTGTAAAAACCCCCTTGGATCCTAAGATACTGATTTTTATTAAGGTCGGATTTAAACTAAATAAATTCAAGGTGCCGATCATTTCGTGCAAATTTGACCTCAAATTCATTACTTGAAACGCTTTGACATTTCAGATATAGATTATTATCGGTTTACTAATGTTTGGCAAATAATTTTTCCCAAAGTATCACATCGCAAACTATTTTTCCCAAATTTTCATTTGGCAAAAATTCAATTGTCAAAACAACTTATCGCAATTTTACAGTTAGCAAGCCTTTTTGTTGGCGATTGTTTAGCAAAGAATCACTTGGTCGCTTTTATTTTCCCAAAATATTTTTTGGCAAATGCATCGTTTGGCGTAACATACTAATCCCAAAATATTGTATGGCATACGATTTATACCGCATATACAATATTACATCGCAACCAATTTTTCGCATAAAGTCATTTCGCCGAAAGATCATATTCCAATTGAATCTTATGCAATCGTTTTATTTCCCAACTAAATGGTTGGAAATTCTATCTTTGGGCTTGGTTTTTAATTGGAACTTTTTATAATACATATTTTCATGTAGTTGATGGTTTTGCTGGCATTTAGTTAACTAAATAATTACCAATTTTTATTTTAGATAAGATTTGTTTGTTTGTTTGTTTATATCATAATTCAGAATAAGTTTATACAATAAAGGTAATGATTCCATTACCAATGTTTTTGGGTATAGTTTGAGGCGAATTTTATATAGGTATGTTTATGTTTTTTTTAATAAAAGCTCACACGGGGTTTTATATGTATTATGTTGATAAACAATTAAAAGTCGGGTTCTAAACAGTAATTTAGACGAAACTGATGAGGGAACGCAATGCCGAGGGAATAACAAAACAGTCGGTTCTGGCACTCGCCGGCCGCTACCGCGGCACGCTCGCTTCGCTCGCTCGGCTCGTGCGCTGTATGGTCGCAGTTTCACCTAACACTCCTCCTCGCTTCGCTTGTCGTCGTACTTAACGGTGGCTCTGGGATAGTTTTTTTATGAAAATGAAAATAAAAATATAATTGTTTTATCCGTGGCTATGTGTACCAATAAAAAATATGAATGATGATCATTATGATGGATTTTATTTTCTCACTTCATTCATTATGATACCAATTATTCATGAAATACGTTTTTTGTTCCAGGCAAGTTCAAGCCACGGGTTGTGCAAAAAAGTACGAAATTCCTGTATAGACCTACGAACTTTAAAATAATATTATCATTTGCCAGGCTTTTGCTATAAGTAGAGCTTGCTAAGTATCAAATTTGGGAATTTTTGTTTTGGATTTTAACTTATGACAAAATAAAACATTTGCTTAATAAGCATTTGCTTAATAAAATCTTGACGTAGTGAAACTTTGCAAAATAATAATTTGACCAAATGAATAAAATGAGAAATGTAACTTTGCTAAAGATTTGTTTGGGAAATGAGACTATTGCGATAAGTTATTTGGGAAGTCATATTTGGGAAACATAATTTGCCAAATGGCAGTACACCGCTATCATATTATGGTCATCTTTACCATCTGGTAACTGACAAATGTTTTTTATCTTTAAAATTTTACATACACACTCACATAGGTGATTGTTGTGTTTTGATGATAAAAACTATCATTTGTCGTTTCCCAGGCCTTACAAAGATGACCATAATTAGACGAGCTAATTAACATTTGAAGTAACTCAATATTGTTACCGTTTCTTGCAAATTTGACGTCTGCTTCATTATGATGAACAGATCAGTCAGAACTTCAGATTACCACCGATTTTTATGACGGACAATATCGAAACGGAAATTGAATAGGCAGCCTTTTTTGCAGTTTGTTAAGAACCTCTGGTATCCCGATACATCGATTTACACCATTGGATCAAAAATGTCGAAATTTATGGTGACGACTGTTTTGACTTTATAAAAAACACCTTGGATACACAGATATA
Source organism: Thaumatotibia leucotreta (assembly GCA_025490895.1). Taxonomy (NCBI): domain Eukaryota; kingdom Metazoa; phylum Arthropoda; class Insecta; order Lepidoptera; family Tortricidae; genus Thaumatotibia; species Thaumatotibia leucotreta. The sequence goes on along the minus strand of JALPQI010006971.1, from coordinate 41,812 downwards.
TTATGTACTTTTGATTACTATCGCATGAAAACTCAGGAAAACTTAAAAGGTTATTAACGTTGGTTAACATGCTATATTTAGATTTTTTTTTATCAGAAATAAACACTAAAACGATACCCCTGTCATAACCCGCAAGCCCATGAGACCATAACAGAGAAGATGGTATTTCACGTACACCTCGGTACAGCGACACGATAGTAGACTATAGAAACGATAACCATGTTGTTTTTTTACTGTTTAACTTTTAAGAGTTCAATTCTCAAAAACCCTAAAACATGTCTTTAGTAGTAGTTATGTTTGGGAATACACCTGTGAAGTTTCGGATAAAACAGTTTAAATAGTCAAGTTTCCCCTACAAACTTTAGACTCATTGCACCCTCTAATGAGTGAATTTTGACTTAACCTTTTTTAGAGCGCCCCTACACCCTCAAAGAAACCTACGCGCTATATTTGGAATCTCTAGAACCAGAAATGAACATAAATAATAAAATTATATTGATATTTTTCGAATTTTACCCCATCACACCATAACCGTGTACATAGTATTTCACGTCTGCCGCGTTAAATTTTAAAATCGTTTTTGTGATCTACGTCCCGATAAACCATAGAAAAACGATACCCAACTTGATTTTTTCACTTCATCACCCTTTTTACCTTTTTAAGGGGTTAAATTATCAAAAAACCTGCAAACATGTCTTTATTACTTTGAAGAATACTCCTAGGAAGTTTCGGACAAAATAGTCTAACTAATCTTGTTTCGCCATACTAACTTTGGACCCCCATTGCACCCTCTAGGGAGTGGATTTCGACTTAACCTTTTTAGAGCACCCCTACATCCTCAAAGAAACCTACGCGCTAAATTTGGAATCTCTAGAACCAGAAATGAACATAAATATAAATAAATAATAAAATTATATTGATATTTTTCGAATATTACCCCATTACACCATAACCGTGTACATAGTATTTCACGTCCGCCGCGTTAAAATTAAAAATCGTTATTGTATTCGTGATCTACGTCCCGATAAACCATAGAAACGATACCCAACTTGATTTTTTCACTTCGTCACCCTTTTTACCTTTTTCCGGGGGTTGAATTTTCAAAAAACCTTTAACATACCTTTACTCAATTACTTTATAGAATACTTTTGCGAAGTTTCGGATCAAATAGTTCAACTAATCTTATTTCGCCATACAAACTTTGGACCACCATTTCAACCCCTTAGAAGGTGAATTTTGTAAAATCCTTTCTTAGTGCTCGTCTACACCATTAAAGGAACCTACGTGCCAAATTTGGAGTCTATAGGATCAGGGGTTTAGGCTGTGCGTGCATCTTTATAAGGGAGCTTCTTCTTTTATATATATAGATAGTATAATTAAATGTATCTTTACTTATAGTCCATTTTAATAAATAAAATTATAAACACATCGTTTTTGTGTAAAACAATATCCAAATGACAACAATAGAAATGAATTCTGTAATATTCTACAAAATGGAGAGACTAACTAAATATACAACTCAATATTTCATAATTACGTTAATTCATGCCGATACCCATTATCCCATTAAAGAAATTTATCGAATTGGACTGATTATTGAGCTTAATACAGGGTGATTGGAAGAGTGACGCGAAGCTTTAAGATAAAGTAACTATAGACCGTTTAGAACTATTAAAGCCATGGCTTTTTTTGGGGAAGACTTTCAATTTTATTTGGGTTATTTATTTAGCCAAAAGTGACGATCCACTTTTGTTGAATAATAATAATGTATTTTCCGCTTTTTTCATTTCTGGTATTTTGACATTTTATATAATTTGACTACAATTAATTTAAATGGTAATCAAACGTTGTAAAAATAAATAAATCTAAATCTCCCGAACCTTCGACGTGGCATTCAAGTTAGTCCTTTTTTTACAAAACACATATTTTACAATTAATTTACCTTATCCACAGTAGAAGCATTTTTGTCATTCTGTTTTATCAGGGTTTCAATATTTACGTATTTGCTTACCACAGGCACATTTTTCCAGATCCAACAGTGTTTTTGACTGAGAGAAATGGACGGACCGTTTGGTAAACGTACAGGCCTACTACTGCGAAAATCGAAATTCGTAAATTTCGAGGATTTTTCTTTGTCACTCCAACGAAGTCATCAGTAGAGTGAGAGAGACAAATCCTCGAAATTTGCGGATTTGGAAGTTCACGGTAGGTCAGCAGTGGCTTATGATGAATTACCCACTATTGAATGCTGCGTGGTGTCGGATTTGTTTGTGAAGTATGTTCATACAGCAACTTGTACTGAGTACGCAAAAATCTCAATATTGAAATATTTTGGTACTGTAAACTGATTTGAGTTGACTTTGACTATACAGGTTGTACGTCTAGTACGAATGAAGTTCGTAACGGGTGTAAGTTTAGGACATAATAAGTGAATTTAGATAACTTTTACTTAAAATAAGAGCAACAAAATTATCCATACACAATAATACGGTGCGCAATATAGAGCAACACACTCAAATTAAACGCGCATTCAAAAGCAGATGACATAATTGCCGTATAACGTTCGTGTCTACATTGCTGCTCCGAAAATCTTTAAAAAAATCGGTGGTGTCATAATGAAGTGTAACTTAAAAAAACCTTTTGATGCATGAATAGTGATTACACTGATGATTTCAATACCTGGTTTAATTTATCGCCTGTATTAGATTTACACGCGATATATTATAGCCAATCCTTAAATGTAATATTGTTCTCATCATCATCATCATCAGCCTATGTTAGTCCACTGCTGGACGTAGGCCTCTCCTATTAACTATGCGTATAGACGCATTAGGAGGTAAATCCCCATAATCGCCACGCTGGGCAAGCGGATTGGCGATCGCAGTAGTGTGTCCACTAGGATGACGCTGCTGCCCATCATCAATCTTGTAGAATGGTCAGTGACACTTCAATCCCTTAGTCGACTCTTACGACACCCGCAGGAGGAGTTGGGGTGGTGACAAATGTATTCTTACTGCCGTCACCACACGGCGTTATAATAATGCATAATGCATAATTTCTCATAATGTAGCAGTTTATTTTCAAAACGTGCGTAATGAATTCTCACTAGGTAAAAGTAATTGGTACTTTTTTTCAAGGAAAATATATTTATACATATAGAAAAGCACTTAAGATATTTATTCATTATTATTTATTTATTTATAGTTTTCCCCCTTATTCATAAACGTTTTTTAACTTCAAATAAATATTGTCAATAAATATATAAATAAAAATAAATAAATATTGTTTGTTCCTTGCGCTCCTAAACATATTGACAAACAATACTTAGGGGCTCGTTAAGTTAAGTGACGTTTATCGTCGTTGAGATTGCCAATTCCGTTATATGTAAATTTCAAATTTGACAAAAGAAGACTGTAAACATATGTCATTTGGATTGATTTTTCAGTTCCTGAAATCGTGCACATAACGGAATTGGCAATCTCAACGACGTTATGAGGGGGTTAGACTATTCACGCGGCCTGCACAAAAACAAAACATTTCGTCCCGTTTTTTTCTACAGAGTACTTTTTCTTTTGAGACAACGATACTGAATGAACCCTTAAACGGGTGTCCTCTATTTTTCTTACACTGAATATTGTCCTATTACTAAATGCAAAGTGCAATCTACCGAAACGCCAATGATCGGACTATCTCCTTCAAATGAGATGCAATTCCGCACAATGGTATTTGAGGGTGCTTCGTACAAGAGCGTATTGGATGCCAGTGATCTATGCGTGCCCTCATTGGGATCTGTGATTAAGGAGCCAAATTCTGTAGTCATTCTTGCTAGTCATAAATGTCATAATGGATGCTTCAATTTTTGGCAACCTAATAGCGCAGGGCTATAAAATGATTGTCACATAAAACATACATCACTAAATTCAAACAAAATAAGATTGTCTTCAACCGATTTCCCCAAGATCCCATCATCAGACCTCGATATACCTTAATTATATTAAATAAAATTTATGTTTCATTTTTAATTAATATATGTTAGCTGTAAGATGATACAAAACAATTATTTAAAAAAAAGTCCCACTGAGTTTCTTGCCGTATTCTTCTCAGGCAGTGGTGTAGGTTTTGAACCGGAAGTAACTAGTTTTTTTTTCTCTCATTCGTTATTTAGTTCAATTATTCAAATGCGCTCGTTGCTGGGCCTAATTGCATAAAGAATACATATTTTGACTTTTGTATCTCGGAGTTTTACCCGTTCGAATTTTGAAAAACGGTTCACGATTCTCCGAGATATTGAGTAACAAACATCCAAAAAATCTGTCGAATAAGAACCTCCTCTTTTGAAGTATTGTCTCTTAATCTGGAGCAAATAGTAATGCCTTGTTAGGGTTATCTTCCAGTTTCCTTACGATTCCTTGATAGAAAAGCGAGTGATCGATGTGATGTGCCACCAATAGTATTTCGTTCAACAGACATGAAATTAATGAAAATTAACACCTCGTAGAACATTTCTTATTTATTTTCAACACGCGACCATCAATCTGCTTTCTTTATTAGTCCAACTAGCTGCAAACGAACGATCGATAGCATAAATACCATGGAGCTGCGGCATAAAGTAGAATACGTTTTTTTATGCCTATGTAAAATAAGAGTGACAGCTGGTAACCTGTCCTGGTAATTGAGTTGATAGTACGTAATTTATTATCAAAGTGAGAAAAACAAATGAGAATAAATCATCGCAGGAATCCATTAAACTTTAGAAAAGGTTATCATTGTTATCACCACCATAATTATTAAGGTTAATTTCTTCAAATAAAATTCCCTTGTTGTAAACAAACAGCTAAAATGGCACAATCCCCCACCACGCTCAGAGTTTGTAAAGAATTCTTTATCAGGCAATTATGAAAGGTGTTTTAAAACAAACTTTACAGTCGTGAATAATATCAACAGCTGTTTATTGCAGGAATTTATGGCGCAAGTTTTCAGCCGAAACTCTTTACTGGATATATAAACAAAGGATTATAACGAAGCTGCTATAATTTCTTGGTTTAATTTCCTAATAAGCAAGTGTTTTAATTAAATTGTCTGTTTTAAAGGTGAGCAAAGTTTGACTTTGATTGTGGGTTTTACATTCACTGGTTTTATGATGATTGAATTTCAAAATGATGAATGAACTAATTTATATGACAATCACGGCGATTAGTACTTAAAAATCGATAATTATATACAGGGTGAAGCATGAGTTCATATGCATAAGTACCTAATAGAAGAGGCATGATTTTATTTATTATTATAATCCTTTATTTATCTCTCTTTTTAAGTTATTTTTTTTTATATAAATGTCTATAAAAGTTTTTTTTTTTAATGAATTAAATTCTTTAATGTATGTTATTTTAATAAGATGTATTATTATACATTTTTGAAAAAACAAGTCCACCCGAGTTTCTTACTGGTTCTTCTCAGGACAGTGGTGTAGGGTTAGAACCGGTAGTAGATTTTTTTTGTCTCTTGATAGTGTCAGACGATTTGAAAATGCTTATTAATAAGCTTACTTGAAAAAAGAATAATTTGCCTTGACTAGAGTATTATTATTTAATATTGAAATACATTTCGCACCGGTAATAATACGCCTTAATAACATAAATAGATCTAGTTCTTTAAGAAAAGAGTTGGATTTGTTCCACAAACTTTATTGTCTAGTTTCAAGTTATTGATCGTACTCGTATATTTGAGGCTTTGAAGAATGTCTTTTCAAAAATATTAAATTGATTATTTCTCTCATAGAAACAGAAAAAATAACTGTTGTTAACAGGGTGAAAATAAGCCCTTTTGAAAAGGCACTCCTCATTTATTATCTTTGATATATATGTGGGTTATTCATTAAATATAACACATTTAGCAATATACTATTCGATATCTTCTCAAATTGCAACACCTGTGATTGACGCCGAGAATATTGGATATTACGATATTGATCGTTGTGTCTAATATTATATTACCCATGCCCCTTCGTCCTCTTTATGTATTCTGAAGCTGCAACGTAACATACAATTCTGGGTTTCGGGAGGCACTTCAGGCACGGTGGATCCAGGGGTTAGCTCGAAGACTTAAAGACTGCAGTGACTTTATAACCAACAGGATGCTTAGCCAAGTTGCCAATCGCTAACGCTTAGTAGCGTCTCGTAGTTTTCCCTCTGTGGGACAAAGACAGTTAGCTGCCTTTCGCTTACGATTGACGATTAAGCGTAAGCGATTGGCAACTTGTCTAAGCACCCAGGTCTAGCCAAGATGCCATTCTGCAATCGTATACTATAAAGGTGCGTTTAAACCAAAAGAGCATTCGCTGTTCTAGCGCCCGTTCTACGAAATCAACCAATAACGTTTTGTGTACCGATCGAATTTCGTAGAGTGGGAGGTTAGAACAGCGAATGCTCTTTTAGTTTAACCGCACCTGAAGCAATAAGTGATAAATGTGCGTGAATGACAGATTCGAACGAAAAGTCACGTGACCACGTAATTTTTTCATCACACTTGCTGTCTTAGCGCGCCATTGCTTGCATGCGTAGCGAGAGTACTAGAAAAGTGAAACTTAGGGAGTAATAGAAATGTCAGTACGTCATTTGATAATATTTTGTCTTAAAACGTTTTGAAGTGTGTTGAAAAACATTGTATGCATGACGGTCGGTAAACGGAATACTAAATCGAGTCATTAAAAGGCTACGGCGTCGAGCTTCTAACTCTCGTCAGCCTCTGTAGCCTAGTTGGTAGTGACCCTTCCTACGAAGCTGGAGGTTCCGGGTTCGAATCCCGGCGAGGGCATTCTTTGTGTATTTATTTATCACAAATGTTTGTTCCTTGGTCATGGCTGTCTATGTATTTAAGTATCTATATGTATCTATCTATTATATATATCGTCGCCTGGTACCCACATCACAAGCCTTAATTGAGCTTACCGTGGGCCTAGGTCGATTTGTGTAAGATGTCCCAAGATATTTATAACACTCACGTTAGTAATACCGTGCTTAACTCCCTTGATGCACAATGTACCTACTATTACTTTTTTTTACATTAAAAATGTATGGGTAATGTCTGTCGGTATACTCATCTCATAATAGTCTTAACTTAATCACCTGTATACCAGTCCACTCTATCCATGATATCGCTGGCCGAAACATGTCAAAAATCAACGAAAATTGATCTACACCTTGAAACGAGACAATAAAATTGTCACGACCTTGGGCAATAAGTAGTTTTTAACGTGTAGTAAGAACTTTTTAACGAAGTAATGAAATATAAAAGCATGTAAAATATCCCAATTTAAATCATACTAATAATTCTAATGAAGTTTGGTCAACGTACAAAAGCGTAAACGACCATTTTAAAGTCGTAATCAAGTGAGCTCTCGGCTTTGTAAAGAACGGGTAACTTTAATTAAAACCTCCCTGCATACGGGAGAAACAGGGTCTACTACTGAAAAAAATCGTACAATTCGAGCATCTGTCTCATTTACTCCTATGACAACTTGGTTGGAAAGAAGGAAACAGATGGCTCGATTACGGTACCTATTCAAAATTTGCGGTTGGGTGTTAAAAGTCCCTGTTTTAGAGCTAACAGTCGTAAATAAGCGCTGCTTTGGTAATGGGTTTTCTTATGTAAACAAGGTATGTGTATCTAATTGTGAAGCATCACCTGCACATGGGCGTATACGTACGTAGAAATTGTGCAGGAACTGAAGGCGTCTGATAGCAAGGCATAACTATACACCTCACGTGCCTTCACTTTCAGAACTTCTCTAGCCTCAGCCTAAAGAAATATCCAAAATTTGTCTTAGAAATTTTTACCTACTCTGATGGAAATAAATTGATTCAAGATTTTCGGAAATTTTTCGATTCAGAACAAATGCTGTGTTCTATTTAAATAGGATTTTGTGTTCGATGTCAATAAGTAGGTTGTACGGTCGGCTCTAATAATATGTATACGATTTTGATCCTTATGCCTTTGACATACATTCCGAAATGTATACATATTATGACACGAGATTGTACAGATAGGCTAGACAAGGCTAGCAGCTGCGTAAATGGGTGGTCTTTTTGAGCCATTCACTATTACCTACTACGCGGTTTCATAATGAGTGGCTCAAAAATACTTAAAAATGAAAACGATAGCATCTGCGAACAAATATAATAATTTGTATAAAAATCCACAATCTTATCGTTATCCGTAACTCTGAACACATTATTCATACTATTTCAATGCTTGAAAAATAAGGAAAATGACGGGCACTCACAGCAGAGAGTCTCGGAAAGGCACTTGAGTGTCCTCGCCAGAGCACTTTCTACACCTTGAGCTTAAGATTTGTGTTTATCAATTCAGGCGCGTCTTTAATTTTAGAAAAATTGGGGCCTGCAACGTAATAAAGTAAGCTTCTTTCCATCCTGTTACCCTCTGTTGGGGTGTAGGGCTCGAATCATTTTCCTCCACTGGCTTCGGTCCTGGGCAGTATGGGTCACCTCATCCCACTCCATGCCCAACACACCCATCTCTTGCTCCACGGAACGGCGCCAAGTGAATTTAGGGCGACCACGTTTCCGCTTGCCGGGCATCTTCCAGTTCAGGGCTATTTTGGACATGTGGTTATAATAAAGTATTAGTAGGTAAAAAACCGACCAGTAGTACCATGACTTTGTTAGTATAGGTATCGTTAGGTTTTTCTCGATACCACAGAATACATATTAGTACAAGTACAGAAAACCATCTCCAAAAACCCGTTTAAAGAAATAATGACTCTTGCTACGATATTATTAAGTTCAAATTTCCACCGCGCAATGCTAAATACCAAAGCTAAATGTCTCACGCACTCTATGCTTTGTTATTGTAACTATCATAATGATACATATCATTTAAATATGTGCAACCGACGCGACTTTGATGTTCCGACAGCCAATCTTAACATTTTGACTGACATTGTCACTTTGTAACAAGTCCCATACAATTCCTCTTCAGTTAGTTAATAGCATTTCGACGTTTGTGTCTATCATAGAGAGTGGCAGGGCAGCTTTATGCACAACAGGGAATTCAATTCCACACCCATCGTCTGTTTCGTTACAGCCTATTCATTCTAAGCTGTCTTTAGTACATTGTGTATGCACTTATATCGAAATGTACTATTTTCAACCTACAAATGTACATTTTTTTGATGATTATGCATAATATGCATAGGAATTACAATATGAAAAGCTTGTTTCTAAATAATTTTCATCATTTTAAGACATTCTGACATTTATTAGGACTGACAGTTAATATTTCAAATGCAATATTTGAAATTAAATTTTGTACCGAGGTGTCATCTATAGGGACTGCCAGTTAAAAGCACATAAAATGTCTCTTACTGGTACAATCGGATTGACTAAGAAATTAATCATGTATATCGATATTGTCATCCTATAAAATAAAAAGGTACTATGTATTTATCAAAACCATCAAACTCCTCTCCTAAATAAAACACATAATAATACTTAAGGTAGATTTATAAATTAGCATAATATCGTGATTCAAATATATATTTTCCGTTAACATGTTACGCACTTGTACCTTAATGATGTTTCTCAAAATGTACCTATTCACAAATCACGTTACTCTCAAGAGGTAAGAACCAAATTTTCTTACAGTTTTCAAATAACAAAGAACACACTTCCTAGCTATGTTCAAAACGATATTTCAAAGCACAGAACACTTTACGAGCCTCTCAGTCTCATAACCGCGTATAACATTTCATATCATAACTCACTTGAAACGGAAATGTGACATTTTAAACACCATATCAGAGTCATATAATATATCACACGTGTGGCTTGTATTTTAATAGAAGCAACAAAATTAAGGTGCATTTAGACCAAACTAGCATTCGCTCATCCCCCACTCTACGAAATTCGTACGTTACACAAAACGTGATTCGAAATTCGTTGATTTCGTAGAGTGGGGATAGAATGAGCAAATGCTCGTTTGGTCTAAATGCACTTTTATATTGAGATCTTTAGAACTTTTACAATACTTGACCCATTATGAACCTTTTTTTTCAATTCCAGGGAATATAAAACTATTTTTTGAATTTTACTTTTAGAGGCACTTTTGTTGTCATCATTATTCTGGCCCATCACCCGGGGGACACAGTTGAAAAGTTTGTTAAAAGAAAGTATCCTGTAAGCTCGAATGCCATGATTAGTAAGTGATCCATCTTGGAAGGGCCACAAATAACATCAATTTTAATATTTTCTTCGGTTACCGCGAGGATTACACTTGCATACAGACCACGCGATCACATAGACGACACAGGCCACGCCCGCAGACCACGAATCCTGTAAAGTGTTCGAAACGTCGGGATGAAGTTAAATTTAATGAATATACAAGAGTTTATCCGTATTTCATAGCTTTAATTCATCCATTTTAATGGTATTAAACTGTGATTTTATGAATGACCCAGGAGAACGTAGCCACGGCAACGAGTGACATAAAAAAAGTGATCAACCCTTAAACATTTCAACGCGAATGTCTTACATCATACAATACTCATATTTTACGATGCATTATGCGAGAGAAAAAAATCTAATCTAAAAACTATCGGTAGTGCCAACTAGACTAAGCTGGTAATTATGAAAATTTATTCCCGCACGGGTGCGGAAAAGAGCTTATTCCTTTGCGTAAGTTCACCCTTAACCACTGCTTTAATTTTTACTATAAGTAGACTCTATGTTACTGTACCAATTAAATAATATAAAATAAAATAAATGAATAAATAATGAAGAAAATTAGTGGATAAAATTCAAAATTTAAAAAAACCGACTTCAACCGGTTTCTCCAAGATTCCCGATTTGTTTCCATCATTGGTTTCCTCAAATCCTACTTTCTGAATGCAAATTCTTGTAAATGAATGAAAATTACCAAAAGCGCCATACATGTACCTATAACATTTGAAGAGATCCCTCGATTTCTCCAGGATCCCATCATCAGACCCCAACTTGGTGCCAATGGGACCATCTCGTGGTAATACACGTTCGATCACAAAAAGAAATTTTAGAATCGGTTCACTATTCTCGGAGATATCAGGTAACATACATACAACAAAAAAAAAAAAAAAAATTCAGTCGAATTGAGAACCTCCTCCTTTTTTTGAAGTCGGTTAAAAATGCGCACTTTCTGAGCTTATTAATGTATTGTAAAATACATTACTTAGGTACTTGTAGCAATGTACAAGTTGCAGAATATTCTCAAAATTGCTTAATTATACTCGAAAATTTCCGAGAATTTCATGAGAATTTAAGAGTAAGTTCTCATTGAGAATGTTTCTATGCGAGCTTATAAAAATGTGTTATAAATAATTATTTTAAATCGTAAATAAGTAAACAAGACAGTAAATATACTTCATAAGGTATTATGTATCTAATCCAGTACGGCCTTGGTTTGATTAGATTATTTGTTAAATTGATATTCCCGAGAACATTCTCTATGCCAGTTTCTCAATTTATGAAACTTCTCCTCGGTACAATGCTCTTGGTAATTGTAACTACTCGATCTTTAAATGTATAATTTAGCGCTGAACCAAAGAAAAAGGTCAAAGATTTAAACAGGTAATTATGCCAAAAATGCTTTATTAATTTCAGGATTAATACCTTTGAGATTCAGCACTGTTTACGCCCTTGAAAATTACCGAATCGACAATGAAGTAATTTATCGGTATGTTTTCCCTAAGGGCTGGGAACTCATTATCAGTTATTCATCGGTTGCTAGGGATCCGTGAGAAATAAACCCTATTACAGTGATATGTTGTTAAAAAATATGTGTAAAAGTGGATTTAGACCAAACGAGCGAATGCTCATTCTATCCCCCACTCTAAGAAATTCGTTCGTTACACAAAACGTGATTCGTCGAAATTCGTTGATTTCGTAGAGTGGGGGGATAGAATTCGCTCGTTTGGTCTAAATCCACCTTAATAAAGTGGCGCAAGTGAGTAAATTTTTGAGTGATTCTATAAAAACAAACACAAAAATACACAGAACAACATAAAACAAAAAGATACAAAGTTCGTAGTGATACCCTTTTGAAAATGTATACAGTGTTTTTATTTTGAAACTATTTCAAATGTGTAATAAAAACATTTTTTTCTTCACACAAAATATTTCAGCATGCATCGAAGAATATTGTCAATTAAAACAAAATTATAATCATACGATCATTCGTTACAAAGTGAATTATTTTGAATAAAAAAAGCATGAAAATTATGCGTAAGACATAGACAGACAAAATCATTTTATATTTTTACCCAAATAGCAGTAAGTGTTAGCAGTTGTGGCAATCTTTGGGGGAGGCCTATGTTCAGCAGTGGACGTCTTTCGGCTGATATGATGATGATGATGATGATGAGCAGTAAGTGGGGTACATCATCATTTAACGCTCCTTAAAAATCACAGTTTCATTTTATTAGGTATACAAAATAATCTGTGCTTCGAAATTGAATCCTTTACAAATTGAGCGATGTTACTATTTGAAAGCTGTTGATTTTTACTGTCACATAATATATCTGCTACTAGCAGTATGCATTAGAGGGTTAAGTAGAGCATTCACTAAAAAATATCAAAAATACATGTTGTTCAATCAAAACCATCCATTTCTTGGCAATTTATCTAAATATAACGCACGTATTTTTCGACCCACTTTTTGTATTTTTTAAGCCAGAATTTTGTGTTCTGCACAACAAAAAGGAGGCACACACGATTTTTTTAGATTTGCCAAAAGGGTTAACGAGACCAAAATATTTACAGAGTTTAATCATGCCAAAGAACCGTTTCTTCATATTGTTGATTTAGAAACGCCGTAATTTCGACGTAAAATTATGCTGTGGTCGAACACAAATGTACACGCTTGACCGAATTTCAAGGCAACGAAATACGCGTGCCCATAAATTCCGTTGCCCCTATCCGTTATGCAAATAAGTCTTCAGGGCGACACCTGGTGAGGACATAAATAATCAAGATATCGCCTGAGATTGTTGCGAGTTCATTAATATACGACAAGTGTACGTGAAGATTTCCGCTGTCGTGTTACAAGTAAATAATAAGTCACGTCTTAGTTGTTAGTTCAAGTGATCTATGTGGAGTAAAAATACGCAGTGCGTAAGAGTACGCATTCCCCTACATTTATATCAAAATATATATGATTGCATATCTTTTGCATATATGCTGGTATCTTTGGGGCGGGAAGGTTCTCGAGTAGCCACGTACCGGAAGGCGCAGAGTAGGTAGGCCCCCCACAAGGTGGAATGATGACCTGGTGAAGGTCGCAGGAGTCCGCTGGATGCGGGTGGCACAGGACCGGTCATTGTGGCAATCTTTGGGGTAGGCCTGAGGCCAGATTGTTCAGCATCAGCGGACGTCTTTCGGTTGATATAATGATGTTGTTGATGAAGATGAGTCTATTTGCCTAAAGTGGGTATATCTACTGCCTAAAACGGGTAAGATGCCCATAATCGGTATTTGTTCGTAATTTCCGTGAAATAAAGCTCAATTCATTGCGTGCGTTGTAAAAGTTGCGTCGTGAAAATTTCGTGAAATTACCCAAAAGTCAATGGCCGTATAGTTTCTAAAACTAATAAAAAACAAGTTTCTTAGTAGAAAATCCGTCTATTATTAGAATTTGCGTCTGTATACTTATAATCCCTTGTGTTTAACAACTAACGATGACTTCTCTTGATATTTAGAAGACGCACTCAAACTGACCCTAAATTAATAGGGGATTTATTTTTTTAAATTGATGATGGGCAGCAGCGCCATCATAATGGACACATTACTGCGATTGCCAATCCGCTTGCCCAGCGTGGTGATTATGGGCATTTACCTCCAAATGCGTTTATACGCATAGGTAATAGGATAGGCCTACGTCCAGCAGTGGACTATCATAGGCTGATGATAATTATATTTTATGGAACAACTGAAACTGTAGTTAAATATTATTGAGTTGTATTTTTGTGTAGTAATACTACCTACTGAATATGTATATAAATATTATAAATTTAAATATTATAGTGTTATATATACCAAAGAAAAAATACCGAAGTTTCCCAACGCCATAGGTGGGATTTGAACCCACGTTTCCAGCTGCCGCGGCTGATGCCTAAACCTGCTTGCTGCATGAGTGGCCGAGTGGTTTAGGCATCTTCATCATGTTTAAATCATTAAAAAACCTTAATTGCAGTCAGGATATCCTTCAGGAACTTAAGCTTGATCGGCGTTTTTGGGCCAATTAACTTTTCGATCGACATATTTTCTGACTTCTGCGTTACTTTTTATGAACTTACAAATGTCCATCAATTAATATTGTACACATAATATACACATATACAATTTATAATAAGAATTTTTCTAGCAAACTAGATTAAATTGTCACCTGCGTTACGGGGTCGATCGAAAAGTTATAATATCGCCAAAACCGAGTTTTTATTGAAATGTACCTAGTACCTAATTAGTTCTTAGCTGATGTAACAGAGAGAAATCATTTTAGAATTAGATAAAAAAATTGGTTAATACAAAATGTGTTTTATAGTCTAAATTATTTTTTTGTAAAATAGAATTAAGAAACTTATTGTGTGCCCGTAAGGGGTTTTACTATTGATACTACCTACTTATTATATCACAATGTATACTATCTTTAATTTGTACGCAGTTTACAAATAAATAAATATACGTACTCTACAGCAAACCTGAGTAAAAGTAAGGTTTTTTTTACTTTCATGCTAATTGGTTGTCCCTAAAGTGAAAAAGGTCACACCGCAATGCTTTCATAGTAATAACAATCGGAAGCTACCTACCAGGCTATTGCCTCGGGGAGGCAAACAAAGATGCAATAAACTGAGACTTGAGCGCTTTGTCCAGTCGAGGGCATAAACAAATATGCAATAGTAGACCTTAATGCAATGGTACAAAATGTATGTGTATATATATTTAGTCCATGGAATGTTCATTGGGTTACACAACACGTGGCTCTTTGTACCTCAAGCTGCTTGTTTGTTACATAAAGATGTATACATTTGTCACCACCCCAACTCCTCCTGCGGGTGTCGTAAGAGTCGACTAAGGGATTGAACTGTCACTGACCATTATTTGATAAAAAATTGATGATGGGCAGCAGCGTCATCATAGTGGATACATTACTGCGATCGCCAATCCGCTTGCCCAGCGTGGCGATTATGGGCATTTACCTCCTAATGCGTCTATACGCATAATAGGAGAGGCCTACGTCCAGCAGTGGACTATCATAGGCTGATGGTGGTGGTGTGAAATGTTCATAAAGCATTATTACAGTACTTGTGACCTGTCTGTAATTACATTGATACTAAAGAAAGTAAATATACTATAGGTAACTAGACTATCAGTGGCCATTTATTTATTGAAGGCATCAGCGTCATCACACTAAATAAACTGCGATTTCAAACCAGCTTGGCCAGCGTGGCAATTATAGGCATTACCTGCTAATGCGTCCATACGCATAGATTATAGGAGAAGCCCAGGATATAATTTATGATCTGAAAATGTTGAATGGGAAAGTGATGTTTTCCGCGATTTCAGCATTAGATATTAAACATTGTTATCGCAGAGACCGGACACCTTGGTAGTCATATCCATATTATTATTGTGAACAATGCCACCCATTTGTCCGATCTCTGCTCATAAAATACCGTGCACGTATAGGACCATAATTATATAAAAATAATGTACCTAGATTTTATGATGTAGTTTAGTTCATACGGGTGTCGTAAGATCCGACTAAGAGATTGAAGCGTCACTGAACATTCTCTGATAGAAGATTGATGATGGGCAGCAGCGTCATCATAGTGGACACACTAAGACTACGATCGCCTATCCGCTTGCGCAGCGTGATGATTATGGGCATTATGCCATATATGGGCCAGGTGTCTATAATAAACTACCCGAAGAATTAAAAAAGATCGATATTGACCTGTTATTCTACAGGAAATTAAAGAAATGGCTGCTTAAAAACGCATTTTATGACATGTCTGAATACAATAATATTGTTACGCCGGTGGCATGATAAAAAGTACAAATCATTATATAGCTAAATTTCCCATAGGAGTGAAAGAGAAAGCACTATTAGATAGAGACAGCACTAGAGAATGTTCTAGAAGGATGTGAACGAGATAGCTATAGAGAGAACATTCTGGACGGGCGTGAGAGAGAAGCCTGTAGAAAGAGACAGCGATACTCAAGAATGTTCGCGCACAGTCCACACGGACCGACCTAACTCGGGAACATTCTAGAGTCATCTCGAACTTTGTAGATTTGAGTGGCTTGTTTAAAAACCCAGCATGCTCCGGCCGAGGCAGTAGTTTCCATCGAGACAGCGAAGAGATAACACTCAGAGCGAAGACTGCGAGTTTGAGAGTGTAAAAGTGAACCAGTGTGACGTGTTAAGTGTTGAATTAGTGTTGTAGTTTAGTGTTTGTTCTTTCAATTAATAATTAAAGTATCAGTTGTAATTAGTGGCTTATTTATACAATTTCTATAGAAAACCCACCCCACGAACGTAACATTTGGTGTCAGAAGCGGGATAGAAAATGGGTATAGCGCCACGTGACAACGAGACCGAGCCAAAAGGAGTTGTGACCCGGAGCCAAACTGCACGTGAGGAACCTGCAGCGCAGGAGGATATTGCAGTACGTGAAGAGCCTCCAGCATGTGAGGATACTGCATCCAAGCCCGGCCCGTCTGGCTTGCAGGCTAAGAGTACTCAAGACGTAGACCTCAGAACTATTCTGATTCTCCTGAAGGAGCAGTCGCGCAAACAAGATGAACAGTCGCGCAAACAAGATGAACAGTCGCGGAAACAAGAAGAACAGTCACGGAAACAAGAAGAACAGTCGCGGAAACAAGAAGAATAGTCGAAATTGATTCTTCAAGAGTTGCACAAGGCTGCTACTGATTGGAAGCAAGAAATGTACGAAGTCCAAGGGAAGCTCAGTGACATGGTGAACAAGATTCATGTTGTAGAGGAAGCGGTTGAGCATCGCCTCCAGAAGCTTGAATTAAAAGTAGCTAGTGGTATCAGTACCTGCACACCTGAGATATCTGTGCCGGGAGGTGGAAAATTTAAGGCACCTCCTTTTGATAGAACATCTTCGTGGGCGGCGTACAAGCTACAGTTCGAGTCCGTGTCCAAAAATAAGGAGCAAGCGATGACGGCTCTGACGCTGGCACTTCGTGACGAGGCTCTTACAATTCTAGAAGCTCTCGGAAAAGAGCAAACTTACGACCGGCTTCTAGAAGCATTAGAAGCCCGTTAGGGAGACAGTCATCTAAAACATGTCTACCGAGCTCAGCTGAAAGACAGAACGCAGGGACGTAATGAGACATTGCAACAATACGCCCTGGAAATTGAAAAGCTGGTCAGAAAGGCATACCAACGTCCAGCTGAGTGTTTAATAAAAACCATGCTGGTGCAGGCATTTGTTGATGGGATCCGAGATTTGGAAGTAAGGGCGGCAGTACGTCTAGGGCACCACGAAAGCCTTAAGGATGCCGTAGCTCATGCCCTAGAAGTTGAAGCTGTACGCCAAGATCTATCAAGATCGTATAAGCTACGTGAGATATCTGCCAGGGAGCCGATTGCACCTCATCGGGAGTTTGGGCCACGATGCTACCATTGTGGAGAACGTGGCCATATACAAACTAGTTGCCCGTAAAGAAGGATTGCATCTCATCGGGAGATTGGGCCGCGATGTTACCATTGTGGAGAACGGAGCCATATACAAACTAGTTGCTCGAAAAGAAGCAGGAGGAGAGAACGGGATGAATCCCCTGTGACCAGGAATAGGGGCTCTGTACGACCAGAACCGCAACAGGGAAACGAGTAAGAACCACGACTAAGGGACGAGTGCTGGCTGATGATCGAAATGTCCCAGTAGTGATCTCACAAGTCAATAACGGGAATAGTCTGGTCGTCAAGGGAGAAATTGGTGGAATACCATGTAACCTTACTATCGACACCGGAGATTCTCGGACGGTGATTAATTCTTGGCTTCTGAAACACCTGACTCGAGGTCATGTAGTCCAACCGACGCATCTATAGCTGCTTACAGCCACTGGCCAGTATATTCCCATCAAGGGGGAGACAGGAGTGGATTTAAGAATTGGCAAGCACATTTATCGGCACAAAGTGATTGTTGCCGACATAATTGATGATTGTATTATTGGACTAGATTTTATGAGGTGCCATGGTTATAAAATTGACATGGAAGTTGGAGTCCTGAAAACTAGATAGGATGAGATTCCTATGGAAGGAAGAATTAGTGGGAATGTTTACTGCTCTAGAAGAACTGTTCTCCTACCAAAGGCACAGGTTCTAGTCCCAGTGCGTTTACCAGGAACAGCAAGTCAGGGAGGTCGTCGATGTGTAGTTGTGGAAAAAGTATCCAACGGTAAACCATGGATGGCAGCTCGTACAGTGGTTACGAAGATCAATGACGTTTCATATCGGATTCGGAGGAATTTACGAAGCCCATGCAAGATTGTTCACGTTGACCGGCTCGCAAAATACCACGGAAATAATGATGCTCGGGACGAGCATGTCTTAGGAGGGGGTAGTGTTACGCCGGTGGCATGATAAAAAGTACAAATCGGTATATAGCTAAATTTCCCATAGGAGTGAAAGAGAAAGCACTATTAGATAGAGACAGCACTAGAAAATGTTCTAGAAGGATGTGAACGAGATAGCTATAGAGAGAACATTCTGGACGGGCGTGAGAGAGAAGCCTGTAGAAAGAGACAGCGATACTCTAGAATGTTCGCGCACAGTCCACACGGACCGACCTAACTCGGGAACTTTCTAGAGTCATCTCGAACTTTGTAGATTTGAGTGGCTTGTATAAAAACCCAGCATGCTCCGGCCGAGGCAGTAGTTTCCATCGAGACAGCGAAGAGATAACACTCAGAGCGAAGACTGCGAGTTTGAGAGTGTAAAAGTGAACCAGTGTGACGTGTTAAGTGTGGAATTAGTGTTGTAGTTTAGTGTTTGTTCTTTCAATTAATAATTAAAGTATCAGTTGTAATTAGTGGCTTATTTATACATTTTCTATAGAAAACCCACCCCACCAACGTAACAATATGTAATGAATCTTATTTTAATTTAATTATAATGTAATATAAAGTTTTAATTATTCGATAATGCCTATTGTGACATGTCAGATATTGTTTAACACTTATTTTTTACCTTGATTGACATTTATATATATACCTACCGAATTATCTATTACCTATTAATGAATCTGAATATCTTGACTATTGTAATATTTGTAATTTAATTGACATTTATTTATTATTTTTTGACATGTAAAATTTTGATTTTATGAATAAATATGAATATGAATATCCTCGTTATGCGTCTTTACGCATAGTTGATAGGAGAGGCTTACCAGTATGCTTAGGACATGATTGGTATAATGGGAATTTGTCGCCGCGATATAGATTTTCCATCTTTTACTAACTATATGAATAAAAGAGGAATGGATGGTCTCGCAGCGACATACTGTCGCACTAATCATGTGCTAAGCCTAGAGTAGTGGGCTGATATTAGCCGGAGAGCCAGTGAACCCTGAGAGTAACGGTCTTCCTGTAAGGTTAGAAATTTGTATACTAACTTTATATGGAATTCTAAGAGCAATAGCCATGACCTGGCAGGCGTCAGCCCTGCACGTCATCAGGCCCTTTATTTTTTGAACTGTAAAGTAAATTGGATTTCAAAACTTGTTTCTGTAAGTTTGAAAAATTTATGGGACAAAGTTAATTTATTGTACATCTTAAAAAAAAATGGACAGGCGATTACAATAAGCAGAATTATATGACAGGTCAATTAGAAAATGCACAGTTGATGAGGTAAAATAAACTTCATTCTGTATACTCGAAATTTTTACATGTCTTCAAATAAACGTCTCAGAGTAGGTAAGTATGTACAATGCCAGGCGGTTTTGAACAGTAAAAAATTTCGAGTATACAGGATGAAGTTTATTTTACCTCATCAACTGTGCGTTTTCTATTCGATCTGTCATATACTTCTGCTTATTGTAATCGCCTGTCAATTTATTTTTAAGATGTACAGTAAATAAACTTTATCCTATTAAATTTTCAAGCTTACAGAAACAAGTTTTGAAACCCAATTTACTTAACTGTCTCCTCGCCTGGCAAGGTCTTATGCTGTTCAAAACCGCCTGGCATTGCACATACTTACTCTGAGACGTTTATTTGAAGACATATAAAAATTTCGAGTATACAGGATGAAGTTTATTTTACCTCATCAACTGTGCGTTTTCTATTCGATCTGTCATATACTTCTGCTTATTGTAATCGCCTGTCTATTTATTTTTAAGATGTACAGTAAATAAACTTTATCCTATTAAATTTTCAAACTTACAGAAACAAGTTTTGAAACCCAATTTACTTAACTGTCTCCTCGCCTGGCAAGGTCTTATGCTGTTCAAAACCGCCTGGCATTGCACATACTTACTCCGAGACGTTCATTTGAAGACATATAAAAATTTCGAGTATACAGGATGAAGTTTATTTTACCTCATCAACTGTGCATTTTCTAATTGACCTGTCATATACTTCTGCTTATCGTAATCGCCTGTCAATTTATTTTTAAGATGTACAATAAATTAACTTTATCCTATAAATTTTTCAAACTTACAGAAACAAATTTTGAAATCCAATTTACTTAATAGTTCAAAAAATAAAGGGCCTGATGACGTGCAGGGCTGACGCCTGCCAGGTCATGGCTATTGCTCTTAGAATTCCATAAACCGTTAGTATACAAATTTCTAACCTAACAGGAAGACCGTTACTCTCAGGGTTCACTGGCTCTTGGACTATATAGGCTGATGGTGTATGTCTATATTAGTAGAGGTCCAAATGGAAAAAATTGTGCGCTGTGAGTTACAGTTTTGTAATTTTTACCAGAGCTAGAGGGTGTAAAAATAAAAATTTTTAGATGTGGAGGGAAAACCAATTCCCCCCCTGAACGAGGGGGGAGGGGGGTGAATGTGCAAACGGAAGGGTTATGTTTAAAATTTTTTCGTCTAATATTTAGGACTACTGTTCATTGTTTGGTATCATTTTCATATAAAACAGACACGGGGAAGTCATTTTTGATAATATACATGAGGATTTTCATATATAAAAAAATAATTATTGGTATGAAGGTAAAATAATCATGGTTTTTATTTTGATTGTTGCGTTATATAAGTATTACCAAATAGAAATATGAAAATTAAAAAAATACTACAATATAGCATATTTATTGTAGTTTTTAAAAATATATACTTTTTGGAAATTTCCATGCAAAAATAAGTTGAAAAAAAATTGCACCTGTCGCGTACCTCGAATAAAAAAGGGACGTTGCTTTGACTTATTGTTGACAGTACGTTTCTACTGCGGGAATTTAGCGATTTTGCATAAACAAAATACTCCACAATGTCTGGTAGGGCAAATTGCATCAACCTGGGTTATCCAAGCAACCCGGGTTAAACGTTTATTTCACACGGAACTTGATAATTGATAAATTTCTTATGAAGTAAGTGACTGACCCGGCACTATACAGAGGATATCCGAGACATCAGCCTATGTGATATTAGAATGGCTCTTGAACAGCTCAAAAATAACAGGGCCAAAAACCAATCCTTATGGCCCTTCAGAAGTTGTTCAACTCCGGAAGGGAGAACACCTTAGGCATGGAACAGAAGAGTGGTGGTACTATTCTTGAAAAAAGATGACAACGCCGTATTGAAGAACTACCCATCCATCTCACTTCCGAGCCATATTTATAAGATGTTTTCAAGAGTCATTACGAATAGTCTTGCACGCAGGCTTGATGACTTCCAGCCTCCCGAACAAGCCGGTTTCCGAATTGGCGTTTCGTAAATGTTATACAGAAGACCGAGGAATAGGTATAACCTGCCCCTCTGTTTAGCGTTTAGCGTTTGTGGACTACGATAAGGGGGGTTTCCATAACGTACTAATGCGGTTTAATTTAGGTTGAGAGAAAGGGAAAAGGCTATACGAGTCGTGTATCACTGCCCCTTTCCGAGAACCTAAACTGAATCGCATTAGTACGTCATGGTAACCCCCAAGGCCTTCGATTTGATCGAAACTCTGGGCAGTACTACAGTCTCTTTAACGGTACCAAGTAGACTACCGCTGCTATGTCGAAATGTTGAGGTGTTTGTACGAAAGCGCCACTATGTCAATCCGACTCCAAGACCAGAGCTTGAAGCATATTATACTGCATCGGGGAGTCAGGCAAGGAGGTGTCATCTCCCCTAATCTGTTTACCGCTGCACTGGAAGATGTCTTTAAGACTGGACTGGAGAAGGTGAGTATCAACATAAACAGCGAGTACCTCACTCACCTTCAATTCGCTGATGATACGGTGGTCTTGGCTGAGACCTTAGAAGATTTCAGTACGATGCTCGCTGACCTCAGTAGCGCCTTCGAGCGAGTTCGTCTTAGGATGAACATGGATAAGACGAAAACTCCCGTTACAATCGGAGACTAAACTCGAAGGTGTAGACGACTATAATATACCTAGGACAAACTACCCAGTTAGGTAGGTCCAACTTTGAGTAAGAGGTCAATCAGCGAATCCGACTAGGTTGGGCAGCGTTTGGGAAGCTACGACACATCTTTTCGTACAATATTCCGCAGTTCTTGAGGACAAAAGTATTTGATCAGTGTGGCAACACACACTGATCAAAGATTTAAAAGAGTTATGATATACGGTACTGAAACGTTGTCGCTTAGATTGGGCCTCATAAGAAAGCTTCAAGTCACCCACAGGGCAATGGAGAGGGCTATGGTGGGAGTCTCTCTGCGAGATCGTATTAGAAATGAGACGATCTGCAGCAGAACCAAAGTATAGCTCCATAGCTCTCCGAATCACTAAACTAAAGTGGCAGTAGGCGGGGCACATTGCACGTAGAACCGATGGCCAATGCGGCTGCCTCGCAGGTGGAAGGCACATCGTGAGTACCCCCCACAAGGTGGACAGTGAAGGTCTCAGGAGTCCGCTGGATGCGAGTGGCGCAGGACCGGGCATTGTGGCAATCTTTGGGGGAGGCCTATGTTCAGCAGTAAACGTATTTCGGCTGATATGGTAATAATGATGATTTATGAAGTAAACGTTTAACAATTGATTGTCAAATTCCATATGATATAAACTTTTAACGTGGGTGAACTGGGCTAGTGGTTTAGTCCCGGTTAGTGAAAATTACCTTTATCGTCTTTGGTAATGAGATCATTACCTAATAACACTTGTAAAAATGATTACCCATTCCGATTCATATGATCAGATACTAAGTATATATCATACGTATGATCAGATAGACCAGATATATAATATACACACGGTATACAATAATCGATAAAATCTAAAAATAGAATCTGAACAACTAAAATTCTTAACAATCTTAAGTTATTTAAAAAAAGAAGATCAGAAAATATTCAATTTACTTTCATATCAATAAATATTTACAATTGTAATATAAACAATAATATGTAAGTACAAGAATAAATGTATAATCTATGAGCAGTTGCCGGCACAAAAGTCTCTTTTTTGAGGTTACGCGGAGGTTTTTGTTGGTACGCCTCAGGTAATTTTTTTTTCAGTGAATATTTGTATGAAATACTATAAAATGTGTATATTTTTAAAAACTTCAAGAAATATGCTATCTTACACTATTTTTTTTAATTGGATAAGTTTATCTTTTAATACTTATATGACGCTTAAATTAAAATAAAAACGGTAACTTTTTTACTTTTACTCCAAAAAATCTACATTTTTATATGAAATTGCTCATATTTATGATAAATAATGGATTTTCCAGGTCCGTTTTACACGAAAATGATACCAAACAATGCATAGTAGGCCTTATTAATTAGTAAAAAAATATTAAACGCAACCCTTTCGCATGCACATTCACCCCCCTCCCCCCACGCTCAGGGGGGGAATTGGTTTTCCCTCCACATCTAAAAACAACTATTTTGAGACCCTCTAGCTCTGGTTAAAATTACAAAACTGTAACTCGCAGCGCACAATTTTTCTCAACTTTGTATGGACCGTGACCCTTACTATATGTAGGTTTTGTATGGCAATAGTGTTTTATCCATCAGCTACACATGTTGCTTTTCGCTGGAATACATTTAACCTGCTGTTTGATCAGTAAATGGTACAAAGGTTGTTTGACTGTTTCAAATCAATACGTCGAAACAGTTTGGAAATTTTCTTGCTTTAACTTTTCACTGTTGTCTTTGCAGTTTAGAAAGTTTTATAAACATTTTCAGTTTGGCATTGTGCCAGTGACGTTATGTGAAAATCTTATCTAAGCAATTTTTCAATCGATACTATTTTGAAAACGATAGAGAACAGAAGAGGAAACATGTTGGGGCACCTGATACGTCATGAGGACTTTATAAAGACCATAATCAATGGCAAAAAAAGAAGAGAGAGAGGAAGGCCAAAACATACATTTTTAGATCAAGCCAAAGAGAAAGTTAAAGTAGTGATGCATCAGGAGCTCAAAACAGTAGCAGAGACAAGGACAGAGTGGCGATAACTCCACCGACAAGAGCAAAGCTCTTAAATTTGTGATGACCACTAATTTAAAAAAATTGAAATTAGTAAAGTTTAGGTAGACTAAAAATTTTGTAGACGTTTTTGAAATTTTACGTGTTGAAACGTACCTAATGAAAATTAATGTTTTTTCTTTGATTATTTATTATTGTTTTTTATTTTATTATTTTTATACTCATCGCGTCTTTACTATATAAGGAAGAATAGCACTATCCTTAATTTTTTGGCCATTCAAATGTTGTTCAATTTTGTCCATTGTTTTGATATTGTTATGTGTACCTATGTACATAGTGTCACTAATAAAACATTTGATTTGATAACAAGTACTTCACAAAAATGTTCGGCCATCGCAATTAAAGATAAAAGCCTCCGAAGTCCTGTCGATAGACCTTTTATTTATTTTTTATCTTATCTTCAAGCATGTCCGCATCGCGTGTCGAGGTACTCGTGATAACTGATAATACAAGGAAAATTCAAAGGTATTTAAGATAAGCCAAACTGTTATTGTGAAGGTTGTTAGTCAAGCAATCGACTCGTGCTTGACTAATACAATTTGAATTTGGAAGTCCATCACACAAATTGTCTATGAATGATAAGCCTTCAAGTTCAAACTCACTCTACTGACAGCTTTACGAGTAAACAATGTTTTTGTAAGTGCATTTAAATATATAAATAGTGGTGTTAAAGAAGCGTTGTGCAGTTTAACTCAATGTCCAGGGTCCTCGGATTAACCAACGAATACAAACATAAACCAGATTTCCTTGTCAATAAATCTATCAAATTAAATTGAAATTAATTGATAAAAGCAATTTAACCGTTTTCCTTTTAATGTAATCCCGCGGATCAAAGATCGAATTTGACTACAGCGGTCACCACTTGAAAACCATTCTGCCCCAACGGCCGTTGCTAAAAAAAATATTGAACGGATGTTGGGGTGAAAGGTTTCTTGGTATCTAGTATCTAGGTAGATACCGAGGTAAATAAGTACTGTAATGAATGGTCTCAAACGAGCACAGTAAATACGTTGGTGGTGAGCGCTAAGACGGGTAATTTCGGCGACTCGGCAAATCTCTTGTGAATGAGAACGCAAAGACATGTACTTCAATAGATGTCGCTAGTTAAGTTTAGTGAATCAGGCTTAATTATAAACATCCAGTTGGGAGACCATTTTTCAGAATGTGTCATTGAGGATTATGTCTTTTTTTAATTCGTTTTATTTAAATGTTAGTTTATTTGTAATTCGACAATTAGCTGATAAATGATTGTATCGTTATATGGCAGGTGTAGAACCAAATTTAGAATGTTTTCAAAATAAATGTTGAATACTTGCCGTTTCAATTTTTCCAGCCTTTTCCTGCTTTTGGAACCACGATAAATCATTGCAAGTTGAGGGTTTGCACTAGTTCCTACGTATCTTTTAATTTATCTGATTTATGCTTTTCTTCTGAAATGGAATTAACATTTATTATAATCATAAAGCAATCAAAAGCATTTTTAAGGGCTAAACGTGCCTAAACCCGTCCGTCTATAGCCTCTTGCCTTGTTGTTTAGTTTTATAGGCCCTTCTGATGTCACATAAACATACAAAAGTAAGCAGAAAGATCGAAACATTAGGTTACCAGTCGTGTCTGATTGAGCAGCGGAGATACACAAATATTTACAAAAAATTGATGCAAGTCTTGCGACAACTTGTCACGACTATCCAAAAGTAAAAAGAAGTTTATTAACGATGTAATCACGTTATTATTAGTAATAATTTTATGTTGGTGGCAAACGAGCACATGGACCGTCCCATAGTAAGCGCTAGCCTTTACAGATGCCTGTGACGTCAGTGACAGTGATATTTTACAATTGCAGAACCTTTCATTATGGTGAAAAAGGGGCCTGATAGCGAAGGCCATAACGGTAACTGCTCTCATCATCACACCAGCCGAAAGACGTCCCCTGCTGAACATAAGCCTCCCCAAAAAATTGCCACAAAGACCGGTCCTCCGCCGCCCGCATCCAGCGGACTCCTGCGACCTTCACCAGGTCATCATTCCACCTTGTGGCGCGCCTACCCACGCTGTGCCTTCCGGCACATGGCTGATCTACTTAGTACCTATCTGTGGCACACGATCATTAAGATCAGAGGCGTCTGCGCTTATTCCGCGAGTCTTTTGTAATCTCCCGTAATTAATAGGCTTAATATTTCATACACTCGGGATTCGCGCTAATTTTCCCGCGAATATAACGCGTGACACGTCAAGGGACAACCATCGTTCAAGATTAGGAAAAAGTAATCACCTGGAATGTAGGGCAGTGTCTCAGCTTAAGGAACCTTAACGATCTTTAGTTTTTTTCAGATCTTTTTTAGTCTCAGTTTTGTACGTTATACTATTTTTTTTGTAATTAAAGCATATAAAAAACATTGATACACGTGTGTATTTTATGAAACGTACCAAAGTGGAGTTTCATAATAGGATAATTATTATTAATATCATTTTCAAAGACGCAATAAAAAGAGATCGCGTTTACCTATTTTCGTTGAACGTCGTCACAATAAAGCGAACTTCACATCTTTCTTATTTAGCTTACTACATATTTTGTAAATCAGTAGCAAAACCATATTTATAAAAGATTTTTTCCATTTTTACATGCAATTGTTTCCGCTACCTGTAGGTTATCCGGAAGACCTCTAGTTAAGTCGCTACTTCCTCTGTACTTTTTTCTCTTATGAAGGTGCGCAATGTATTTGTATTATATGTTTTGTTCCAAATCTGTTTGTAATTCTTTTATTCGGTATTTATATATTAATTTAAGCAACACTTTCTACGGGCACTCAATGTATTGAAATATTTATTAGCAAAAGACAATTCAAGAATTTGCATTTTTGGTTTACTAGGTACTAAATGAATTATTATCATTCTTAGGACTCGTAATATAATAAAATAATTGCTATCAAGAAATGTAACGTTAATTAAATAACCAACCCTTTTCATGACCAAAATATGTTCAGTATTTTCATTACTCCTCGCATAACACCATTAATTTCTCGTAGGATACACGTTTTCTTTTATGCAATGTCTATGAATGAAAATTCTTACTTCAGAGTTGTAATTTATTTAACGACGTCATGTTATGACACAGTATCCTACCTACGTCACGCAATGTCACATCTCATTTACTTTACAGAGAGACACACATCCCACATTCAAAATAATTTCAAATATGGAATAATAATGAAGCACCTGTAGTATAAAAGGGCTGTACTTAACTCACTTTACACATTACCTAGATATACTTTCAATCAGCAAACATGAAGATCCAGGTAGCAATTCTCTTGGCTTTCATCGCTGGTATGGCAGCAGAAGATGCAAAAATTTACTGCGGAAGACAACTGGCAAGAACCTTGGCAGGGCTTTGCTATGAGATGGACTCCAACCAAGTGAAACGGTCAGAACACTACGAAAACTATGACCTCGAATCTCATTACACTTCACCTTGGCTGATGGCTACCAAGGCTCAAAGTCTCAATGGTTTCAGAGGCAAAAAGTCTTATGGAATTGCTTCAGAGTGCTGCGATAAGGCGTGTACGATCGATGAGATGATGGGTTACTGCTAGAACTTATGGCTACAGATAGAGCACAGAGTTATAAAAATCATATCACCCTTCATACGAAATGGTGACTACAAATAACTAAAACAGTTGTATGCAGATTTTTTAAATAATCCTTACCAATTTTTTTTCTTTATTAGCTTAGAGTTACAATTATTTTGTCCACCACTACAAAGATGGTCTACCTGAACCTGCATTTAAGATCCCGCCTCACACGACTGAACTATGGAATAAGGATGTTCAACCACGGTGTTTATTTCCAGAACAATGCAAAGTTTCAAGAAAAGACCATATTTTACTGTTACTCGGAAAGGTTTGCGATTCTTGGGATACTGGAACTGTTAACGAGATAACTGATGATAACTGATAACGGGACGCTGGTACCTTTAAAATATGCCAAGAAGTGAATGTGTTTACCTAGTGCCAACGGTTTTATTCCATGGGTTCAAAGATTTTTGGGTAGCATTGATACCCTGCCTTCTGAAAAACTCGAAATTAACGGACAGCCTCACAACCACTGGTATCATTTGAATTTAGGCAGTTACCATCGCCAGTATAATTAAATAGGTTAGTTGTGTTGGCATATTAGTACTCATGAGAAGGTGTACATAGGTAAAAAGTTTAATATAACGGACTTGATGGTCCCGTGTTTATCATTTACCGGCGTTGACGTCACATTCTGAAAAAGAATTATGCCAGTGCAAAACGACGTGTAGCACGATAAACGACAAAAAATGGAACCAGCCACCTGATACATGAACGAAATAACGTAAACGGGATATTAATCATTTGTATACACTTTAGTCCAAGCAGCATCATCCTCTTTAGGTTTTTACTTGCATTTGTTTACTGGTCTTACAGTCGCTGTTATGTAAAAGTTTCTTATCTTTTAACTAACATAACTAGGATGTTGCATGAAGGTGTTTTTAATTATTTTACAACTGTGTACTCATCTTTTTGTAGGTAGCACTGAATTTGCGTCAACTTTGTGTAAAATCTAAAAAGGCTGTGAAGCAAAATGTTATGCGTTAGGTACCTACTTAAGTAAAGATAATTCTTATTGGTTCTTGTTTAATGGAAATTGAATCAAGAATACAAAAATATCTTCTCCAAACCTAAATAGTTTTTTTTTATTTACCCAATCTGCCTTCCATTGCATATCTATAGTGCTGTGGAGAAATCCGGCATCGACATTGTCAGTTGAACATAGAAATGACTCCACAGACCACAAACCCTGTAAAGTGTTCGAAACGAAATCATTAGCATCCTTTTCTCCCATTTCCTACAAAACATACATTTATAAGTATGACAAACGGATCAATTTTGACAAATTGCTTTCATCCTGGAGGCACAGGAGCCCGTAATAAATAAATAAATAAATAAATATCTTGGGACATCTTACACAAATCGACCTAGTCCCACGGTAAGCTCAATTAAGGCTTGTGATGTGGGTACCAGGCGACGATATATATAATAGACAGATACATAGAGATACTTAAATACATAGACAGCCATGACCAAGGAACAAACATTTGTGATAAATAAATACACAAAGAATGCCCTCGCCGGGATTCGAACCCGGAACCTCCAGCTTCGTAGGCAGGGTCACTACCAACTAGGCTACGGAGGCTGACAAATATAATTCCGTAGAATTCGAAAATCATAATTCGATCATCTGTCTCTGACACTCCCACGGAGGCATTATTGGTGAAGACACATGGTTTAAATTTACGATTTTCAAGGTTCATGTACACGATTTTTTACTTATGTGTGGATCACAATGTCTAAAATTTAATATAATATGTATGCCCTTGACTGTACATACAGCTCCGCTATGAATTGTTCGTTGTCCATTTGACTTACATACATTTTTGATTTAAAAACTATATAGTAGTACCTGACTGTACACAAATTTCATGATTGAGATGTAAGGAGAAAGCATTTTTAAATTAAGTCAGCATTCAAGGACAAATAGGCAATTAAGATGTTCTGAATCGCCAATTAGTCTAAATAAACGAAATGGCCGGACATTTTTCAAGAAGTTCGCATGAAAAATAACTGTCATTCGAGTCTTTTCTAAGAGCGGTGATCGATGGACGATCGTCACGCGAAGCGGACACGCGAACTGTTGCTACTGAGTCCGGTCAACGAAGACGATAGTATATTACATCCCATCACATTGTCAGACTATTTAAGTCCACCGCTGGACATATTCCTCTCCTGTTACCTATGGTGCTGCCCGTTATTGTGCCTATTTTTCGTAGCGAGTGTCAAGATGTACGTCTTTATGAC
Source organism: Thaumatotibia leucotreta (assembly GCA_025490895.1). Lineage (NCBI taxonomy): Eukaryota > Metazoa > Arthropoda > Insecta > Lepidoptera > Tortricidae > Thaumatotibia > Thaumatotibia leucotreta. Next base: position 11,247 of record JALPQI010006971.1, on the reverse strand, counting down.
TACATGAGTGATCATTGTGATCAAAGATGATCAGTTTCATCTTTGATCACTCATGTAGTTCAAGTTATGCTTTTTGATTTGATTTCTATGCGTTCCTGTTTTAGCTGTAGCAAAACGAGATTAATCATTTTTTATTTAGTCAGAAGAAATAACAAAATAAGTCTTGATGTAAATACGAACATCAGCCTGCCTTGTAATGGCATTAGTTTGGCTCCTGGATATGTAAGTATTTGCCGTGTGGTGACGGCAGTAATAACACATTTGTCACCACCCCAACTCTTCCCGTGGGTGCCGTAAGAGTCGACCAAGGGATTTAATTGTCACTGACCATTCTTTGACAGAAAGATTGATGATCATCGTAGTGGTCACATTACTGCGATCGCCAATCCGCTTGCCCAGCGTGGTGATTTACCTCCTAATGCTTCTAAACGTATAGTTACAATAGGAGAGGCCTACGTCCAGCAGTGGACTGAGATAGGCTGATGATATGTAAGTAAATACTTAACTCTCACTTGCTAATATATCTCGTCTTCATCAAATAGGGTACCCGTCCGTTACATTCGCATTGGATAAAGCGAACATTAAAATACCGGCTACGCCTCTTTACAGACTAACGATGACATTTATGGGTATTACATTTTGTATAGGATATCCAGGGCAGGTTGGCTAAATTATGTAAGGTCACAATCGACTACGAAGTGGAAGTATACTGTAATAGAACTACGGCTACAATGCTGGTGTGAGTCACAGGAAATGTAAAATAATTTTGTAGCAGCTTTTATTTTTAGATATATCGTTCATCTATGCATAGATGTATATTCCACAATTTTCATAACCATTCCTATTTTTAATTATAATTAAACTCTAATAGGTGCCGCTTAACTCCTAATACTGTTCGATTTGTTGGCTATTAGAGATTTAAGTACAAATCAAACAATATAAACTATAAACTCTTTCTTTAAAAAAATCCTCCTCCTCTTCTCCGCTTCGAAATGGTTACGTAGTTTAAAGAATTTCACAAGAGTTTTAAAGATTTAGCAAGCGACAGCAACTTTGTTAGGACACCACCTCCGCTGCGCGGCTCTTTCCTTCACTTGGTCTGCCCCTACCTCTTCTATCTTGCCCTGAAGATGGTTTTGAAGAAGTGACTCATCCACTCTCAATTACAGGCAGCACCTCCTCATTTGTTAAATTTTCTCTCCACGTATGCTTTCCATCCGTCTCCAGACCCAAATCTCAAAGGCAAATAGAACCAATTGTAATCTAAATGGTTTTAATCGTAAGTAGGTACTATTTTGAGCTTAATCTTACTAAAGCGTATTACATAAAAGAAACCTCTCAGATGTTTCCTTTATTGCTGTATCTAGATTTTGGGTCGACTCACATTATGTAAGTGGCGGTGTAACGGAGGGAAACTCGCACATTGTAATCTCGATCGGAACCGTACTCCAATAATATTCAGTTCTTTGACGACATCTGCAAGGAATTACATTCTTTTGTGTGCCCGGGTTCATATTGTGTCTCCAAATAGAGCAAAACATCTCTTCAGTAAGCATTCGGATATCGACAATATCGGAGTGCGGGGGAGCGGTTTATTGGACTCAAACCAACTATCAGTTTTTCGATGAAATTCATATCCAATACTCCGCATTTCATGGACAAATTTGTGTAAAAATGTTTCTCCGTCATGCAATGTAAATTGGAAAACCAAACCTTCATTAGTAAAATAAATAAAAATCTTTTTATTTCAAACAATGACAATTATTGACAGATTCATTTAAATTTAATTAAGTATCTTGATGTAGGTATAAGTAACTATTAAAATAAACTTGTGTACCTATTTTAATTTTTTTCACTACTCGTCTATGTTAGAAACAAGGACTTACTTGTTTTAATATAGACTTTTTTACTTTTTTTGATTATTACCAAGTTATAAACGATTTTCAGCTGCCTATCCTAGATGACTTCAGTTACAGTGGTATAAAAAACAAGTAATATATAAAATGATGTTACTAATAAATGTCAAAAAAAAACATATTGATATCCCTAGAACTTTTTGAGAAAATGTATTTTGAAGTTAAAATACGTTTTTTGGCTCTCCTGTAAAATTCACTAAAATACTCTTACTTGTTTTTAATTTTGAGCAGCCGAATATTTTTCACAATATACTAAGATACTACTACTAACGCATATCTTCAATAATGCTTCCTTAAATTTTCTTAATATTATAGTACCTATTATAGTATCTGCTATGCTATTCTCTTATTCACACATTCGACGCTGCGTTCGTCAACGAGCTCGATGTCGAGACAGCCTTGTCTAAAATCCTAGCTGTTTTATTTGACATTAGGAATCGAGGCTGTGAGTGAGGTTGCGGGCGAGTTCGTCGCTGTTTTTCGTTAGAGAATACGAAGTTCATACATTAAACGTCAAACTCTCGACGCAGTGTAGTTGCAGCTCACGCAGCATTCGTCGCCGAGCGCTAGTGTCGTTTAAAGTACATTAGTGAATACCATTTTTAGGCTCGACGCTGCCGCAGCGCTGTCACAGCGCTGACAGCAAGGCGGTTTCCTTAGTGAATAACACTGCTGTACAAAGTGTTATAAAATTACTGTCATGCTAAGATGTAGAATGTCGTGGAAATTTATATTCCCAGCGAGGGCATTATTTGTGTATTTATTTATCACAAATGTTTGTTCCTTAGTCGTGGCTGTCTACGACGTATTTAAGAGTCTATATATGTTTATCTATACAATGTATAGACAAATAACTATAAACATTATATACTAATTGTAAATACCATGGACATGGACCGCTTACCGTGGAACTAAGTCGATATTTGTAAGATATCCCAAGAGATTTATTTATTGATTATGTCATCATCATCATCTCAGCCATAAGACGTCCACTACTGAACATGGGCCTCCCCTCTGGACCTCCACATGTACCGCTTAGATGCGACCTGCATTCAGCGTGTCCCGGCGACCTTCATAAGTTCGAGCACTTTTCGACCCCATCGACCATCTACTCTGCGTGCAATGTGGCCTGCCCATTGCCACTTCAGCTTACTAATTTGGAGGGCTATGTCAGTAACTTTAGTTCGCCTACGGATCTCCTCATCATCACTACATAGTATAAAATAAAGTCACTTTTTCTGTCCCTATGTCCCTTTGTACGCTTAAATCTTTAAAACTACGCAACGGATTTTTAATGAGATTTTTAACAGGTAGAGTAATTCAAGTGGAAGGTTTATATGTAGGTATAGTACCCGTGCGCAGCCGGGACGAGTGGCTAGTCGGTTATTATGTTATATACATATAATTTAATTAGTTTTACTGGACTTTTTCCGCAACTCGCCAACCATTGTGCCTTTTTTGCGTGATATTATATACATATATTCTTAATTATTTTCTAGCATCACCACTCAGGTAAACTCCCGCTATTCGCTATCATTGTGCCCGCTATGTTTTTGATATCTCTTCTTCGCAGTAAGCAAAATCGCATTCTGGAAAGTCCTTTTGATTAAACCATGAATAATTCTATAAAAATAGAAAATTCGGTTTGTATATATAGGTATGTTTGCCAAAGTAGTTTAAAAAATGTTCCAAGCTGCTTTGATCATATGCTGCCATTTTTTTCTACGACACTTACGATTTTATTTTTAGTAAGAGAAGTATTAAAGTAGTTTTTTTTTTCCTTAGCTACTACTCGTAGGATCTAAGTAATTTTCAGTCGTTCTGTTATGTAACCGTCAATTAAAATACAAACTGAAAGAGAGTAACTACGAACTACTAACTAAATTCAGTGCTGTTAAATTATTCCTTCATTGTATTTCTTCTCGCGAAAATGTACAACTAAATTAGAAATAGATGCAACGGTATTTTGCATAAAGAATAAGCATAGCTATTCAGCGTGGAAATACGGCCAGCCTTCTGGGCACTCTGCCCATTGATAGCAATTTAGAGCAAATGAAGGTTCCACGGAAAAAACATCTCAAGTGCTTAAAAAAATCAGGGTTAATTCACACCTTATTCTGTTAAAAGTAAGATGGTTTTTCCTTTTGTAATTTGAACTGACGAGACATGTTCTTTCCATGGACCCTTCAAACCCTTTTAATCTTTGATTATGTTCAGATTTTTTTATATTTATATTTTAACGTTATTTTATTGTGCATAAAAATCCTTAAATATATTTTAATATACGATACTTAACGGTAATTATACTTGTATGTATATAGGTTTCAAGAATTTATAAATCGAAATATTATAATTGTCAGGGGACAATTTCTAAAAATGAAAACGCCGTTATTTTCAGAACAGCCATTTCAAATATTTTCAAGGTAGTCCGTTTAGATGGTGAATAAAATGAAAATATTTTGCCAGTTAGGAGATTTAACACAGGAAATAGAATAGATCAGAAACTTAACATTTCTGAAAAGCTTATACAAAAATTAGACGTCGTGCCTGATTTAAGTGTCCAATTTGTTTATTGCCTTTCACAAGCATGAATATGAAGTACCTATTACTAGATCATCATGAGCATATCAGCCGAAAGAAGTACACTGCTGAACATGGGTGTCCCGCAAAGATTGCCACAGTGAACGGTCCAGCGCCACCCACATCCAGCGAACTCCTGCGACTTTCACCAGGTCATCAGTCCACCTTGTGTGGGCCTACCCACGCTGCGCTTTCCGGTACTTGGTCACCACTTCAGAACCTTTTAGTCCCAACAGCCATCTGTTCTACGGCCGGTTCTGTTTCTAGATTATTTTGACAATTTTCGATCGCTTTCTTGCTACCAATTTAAGTAGCTTCAATGTAATTAATAATTATTAACTACTTCGTTAATATTGTCATCCAACAATTACTAAATTTGCTGGGATTTTCGTTATAATTTGGTCTAAATTGTACCGACCGAAAGGGAACTGATCAATAAAAACACATCGCGTTTAATTATAAACAGTCGTATGCATTTAATCTCTCAGCTGTACTGATACAATTTTTCTCCGACTAAACAAAATTACATTCGAGACCTAGTATTTCACATGCAACACAACGTTGACGTGATCTACGAAATACGAATTGCTTTTACCGCCATCTACCAGGAACTTATGTAAACTAGTTTTAATCACTTTCTACATTCCACCCACCAAGGACAATATTGACATGTCCTTTATTATAATAATTATAACCACCCACCATGAAATGGTGTAAATTAATAATGAAATGTAGATATAAGTTATAACTTAAATTGATAAACCTTCTATCACACAAAATAACCATCATAAAACATACAACACAGCAAAATCTTAAAGTAACAACAATGTATAAATTTAGGATATAAAAATGTACTACTCAGTAACAGGTAATATAATAAGTTTCGAAGTAGGTCGTTTCATAAAAGAATTTTTACATTTAATTGTTACTACTCGGGTTAACAAATCTGAACCAGGGTGTTTTTGTGTGATTCTACCGAAAAGCCACTTAGATGGAGGTAAGTCGTCTTCCTTCACCAACACGACGTCTCCAATTTTAGGCTCTGGAACTTTATGTGACCACTTATAACGATGAAAATAGTGAGTCAAATATTCATTCGACCACCGACGCCAAAAGTTTTGCAACATGTGTTGTGTCAATTGCCATCGCTTCAATGAGGTAATGTTCGAACCTTCAAAGTTTCTTTCTGGTACTGTCACTAGTGATTCTCCAATCAAAAAGTGACCAGGAGTCAAAGGGTTCGGCTCGTTGGGATCGTTATGCATTACTGAGATTGGCCGAGAGTTCAAGCACGCTTCTATTTGGCTCAGTAATGTGGACATTTCCTCGTATGTAAGCGTTGAATCACCGATAACTCTCTTTATGTGGTATTTCGTGGATTTGATCCCAGCTTCCCATAATCCACCGAAATTTGGGCTTTTGGGTGGTATAAAATGCCACGTAGTACCATCTGAAGCCAAACTTTCCGCTACTTCATTAATCATAGTCGATTTCTCAGCATTGAATAAATCCTTTAACTCTTTTGCAGCTCCGACAAAATTTGTGCCATTGTCGCTATGAATTTCTAAACAGCGTCCACGTCTGGATATGAAACGCTTAAATGCTTCAAGAAATCCACGAGATGTCAACTCACTCACTACCTCTAGGTGAATGGCTTTTGTCACCATACATATAAACAGACACACGTACCCCTTGTATGAGCGGTGTCCTCGACCCTTTGATGTTCGTAGGTTAATGGGTCCTGCATAGTCAACTCCACTGCGAATAAATGCTCTATCTGGAGTGACTCTTGCTGAAGATAACCTTCCCATCATTTGAGTTTGAATCTTAGCCTTATAACGAATACAAGGAACACATTTTCGAATATGTTGTTTGACTAAATCCTTTGCCCTTATAATCCAATAAGCTGATCTCAAATAATTCAACATGGCTCGCTGTTCACCATGCAGAGTCTGCTTATGAGCGTCGGCAACAATCAGTTTAGTTATATGTGAATCATGTGGTAAGATCAGAGGGTGTTTCACATCTTCCGTTTCTGAAGAATTCTCTAACCGACCACCAACTCGCAAAAGATCATTTTCTATAAAAGGTGTTAGAGAACGAATTTTCGAAGTTTTTGAGGTAATATATCCGTCTTTTTTGATTTCTGAAATTTCCGTTTTGAACTCTTCATTTTGGCATAGTTTTACACAGTTTTTTAACGCTTCATCTAACTCCCATTTTTGAAGGTATTTAGTGTGATCCCGTTTTTGACTTAAATCCCGTTTATTTAGAAAACGTCTACAATAAGCAACGACACGAATAAGCTTGCTTAATGAGGAATACTTATTCCAAAAAGGTTCTTCTACAACTCCTAAATTAACCTTAAGAGATGTTTCTAGTTGAGTCTCATTATTTTTTGGTTTTGTATAATTAATAACATCATTGTATAAAAACTTCGGACCAGCTTTCCACAATTCATGATCATTCAACTCTTCAGGCCGAATTCCACGTGACGCACAATCTGCTGGATTCTCTTTGGTTGATACGTGCGCCCACTGTGAAGAATCCATAGTTGTGAGTATTTCAGATACTCTGTTGGCCACGAAAGTTTTCCAATTACTTGGATGTTTGTTGAGCCATGCGAGCACTACTGTGGAATCTGTCCATGCCCTCAAATTATGTTTGGGTATGTTCATAACTGCAGCAACCTCTTTCAATAGTTTAGCTACAAGCACAGCACCACAGAGTTCTAATCTCGGTATACTGACTTGTTTTACAGGAGATACTCTGGTTTTAGCAGTTATCAGAGCTACACGAATTTCACCTGAAGAATTTACTACCCGCAGATACACAACTGCTGCGTATGCGACTGTAGCGGCATCGCTAAACCCGTGTAATTCAACTAATGTGTCATCTGAGTTTGTGTACAGCCATCTTGGAATTCGGAAGTTTGCAAGGTAAGTCAACTGTTCTCTATAACTTAGCCAGTCTTGCAATATATCAATTGGAGGTTCTTCGTCCCATCCGATTCCTGCTATCCACAATCGCTGTATAAAAATCTTTGCTACTATAACACACGGTGATAACCATCCTAGAGGGTCAAATAGACGCGAAACATCGGATATTATTTTTCTTTTTGTTGCAGGTGATTGGAGCGGAGGCAGATTTACTGAGTACTGAAACTCATCTTTATCTCTATTCCAGGTAAGTCCTAAAATCTTTGTTATACTGTCTGTTTTTATTTCCAGGTTGTTCTTTTCAGATTCGTCCGGTAAATTCTGGTTTTCTCTTTGATTTATATATTCCAACAATTTCTTTTCATTGCTTGCCCATTTTTGTAGCTGAAAACCACCTTCGTTTAATAAAGCCTTCATTTCTTCATACAGTTGCAACCCTTCTTCTATTGTTTGACTTCCCGTCATCAAATCGTCCATGTAGAACTCTTTATGAACTCTAGGTGCAGCCATGGGGTATTTTTCTTTGTGATCACAAGCAACTTGATTCAACGCTTTTACAGCTAGATATGGCGCAGAAGCAGTTCCGAAAGTTACGGTTAGTAATTTGTAATCTTTGATTTTATTTTCAGATTTTTCTCGCCACACTATGCGTTGGAAGTCCGTATCCTCGTCAGCTACCCGCACCATGCGGTACATTTTTACAATGTCCGCAACTAAACAGACAGGATGCTGTCTCCAACACATAACCAGGTGACGAAGGTCTGGTTGTAGGGTAGGCCCAACCATGAGTAGATCGTTGAGTGAAATTCCTTTGTCATTTTTACAGGAAGCGTCAAAAACAACTCTTACCTTAGTTGTGCTTCTATTTTCGCGTATTACAGCGTGATGCGGTAAATATATAGCTTTCTCATGGTTGTCATCAGGTTCTACCACAGGTACCATGTGTCCTAGTTCCTCATACTCCCTTATGACTTCTGTATATCTGGCTTTCAGGGTTTCATCTCTGTCGAACTTCTTTTCCAAGCTATGTAGTCTTTTAACTGCAATGTTACGTGAATTACCTTTGCAGATGGGATCTTCGCGGAACGGTAACTTCACCACATACCTGCCTTCTTCGTCTCTCGTGGTCGTAGAGGCGAAAATATTCTCACATTTTTGTTCTTCTTCTGTAAACAGCTTGTTGTGAACTTTGGGTTCTGCTTCTAATTCCCAGAAGCGTTTTAACATATCGTCCTCAATCACTTGAGAATGCAAGACTGTTATATTTTCAATTGCACTTATGGTACCCACTGGACCAGACAATATCCATCCAAAGGCAGTGCGTTGCGCTATAGGACATCCTTCTGGACCTGTCATGAGCCCTTCTCTGAGTACCTTACAGAGAACTTCAGCTCCTAAGAGTACATCTATTTTATTAGGCGTCCTATAATACGGATCCGCCAGTGTGACCTGTTTTAATTCTATCCATTCTGGAACAACTACCTTCTTAGACGGAAGATAATTGGTGACCTTATTTAGAACGTAGGCTTTCAATTCTATATTAAATGTCGGATCGATGCGCGATTGAACTTTTAACTCTACTATATACTTCGGTGGAACCGAAGTAGGATCGCCGCCTAATCCCGATACTGATCCCTTTATGGGAATTTTCTTTATTCCTAATGCCTGTATACACTCTATACCAATTACCTGTTTGAATCCTTGGACAGAAGGGAACAAGTAGATGTGATATTCACGGATTTCAGAAAGGCTTTCGATAAGGTGGACCATTTATTGCTTCTAGAAAAACTTTCATACAATGGTATTCGGGGTAACCTCTTGCGGTGGTTTGAATTATACTTAATGAACAGAACTCAAGTTATTACTGCTAATGGATTTAGGTCTGAAATTACAGACGTGCCCTCGGGGGTTATTCAGGGTTCTATTTTGGGACCCCTCCTTTACATTATATTCATAAATGACATAAAAGAATGTTTTAAGAGCTGTAGTTTCCTAATGTTCGCTGACGATTTAAAACTCTTCAAGTCTGTTAATTCTACTACTGACATCACCTTGATTCAAAATGACATTGACAACTTTATGGCATACTGTCAAAAAAACAAACTTCAGCTGGCAAGTGATAAATGTTTACATATGTCAATAACCAAAAATAAAAAAAGGTTTATCCACTCTGAGTATATGATTGCCAACAAATGCATTAAAAAGGTAACTACAGTGAGAGACCTGGGTGTACTTTTTGATAATAAACTGGATTTTAGTGGCCATGTTGAACAAATTATATCGAAAGCTTACCGGATGTTAGGATTCGTATTAAGAACAGCCAAGGTCTTCAAAAAAGCTTCTACTTATATCTTATTGTATAAATCTCTAGTACGACCCCACTTAGATTATGCCTCGACAATCTGGAATCCATTGTATGACAAGTACTCAAATGCTATTGAAATGATTCAAAAAAAGTTTTTGCGTGCTACGCATAGACGTTTAACCGGTCAATATATGCCTTACTACAAGTTAGTACGCCATTATAAGTTACCCTCCCTAGCTGCGAGACGCAAATGCTCTGATATGATGGTTCTTTTTAACATTTGTAGAAATAATTATGACTGTTCAGAGTTGCTCGAAAATATACGTTTTAGGGTCCCTTCGCGCTGTACGTCGCGTTCTAATGCCTTATTCGCCATCCCGACCAACTCAACCAATGCAGGTAAACGCGCACCACTGCGTCGCCTGTGCAGCTCCTACAATAAGTTCTTCACGTCAGTAGACATTTTTAATACTGGTAGACTACGTTTCCAAAAACAAATACTGAATATACTAATCAAATCAAATCAAATCAAATAATTTATTCGTTCATTATAGGTACAAAATGATGGTAACTTATAATACTAAAGACCAGCTATAATGTGCCTTGTGGCGTACAAATATAATATATTATTTTTATTAAACTATATTACAATTACAATTAAATTAGCATATAACAATATCAATATAAATACAATTAAATTAGCATATGTCAATATCATTAAAAAAATCCATTATATTATAAAAACACTTAGTAACTAAAAAATTAAATAATCTAGACTTGAATTGGCGTACTGTAGCCTTCTGCCAAGCTTCTGGCAACTTATTATAAATTTTTGGTGCCATAACAAGAATACTTTTTTTGCATCAAAGCCGTCTTACTGTTAGGCACCAATAGTACTGGCTTTCTAGGGCGAAGGTTATCAGTTCGCTTTTGAACTTTCCACTGAAATAAGTTTGGGTTATTTTTAACAAAAACACAAGCACTCGAAAATGTATAAACAGGGAAATGTCAATATATTTAATGATTGGAAATAAGGCACGCAACTTTCCTGTGGATTTAGTCCACAAATGGCCCTTATGCATCGTTTTTGTGCCCTAAACAGTATGTCTCGATATGTGGAGTTTCCCCCAAAAAATAATGCCAAAACGCAAGGTCGAAGAGACGAAGCCGTGATAAGCGGTTAACACTGTACTGCGATCTGAAGTTTTGGCTAATTTATATAGTGCATAAGAAAACCTATACAATTTCTGGCATACCTCTTCAGAATGGGACTTCCATGATAAATTGCTATCCAACGAAATGCCTAGAAATTTAGCGACCTGCACCCCCATCCACACTTTTGCCTTCATAATTAACATTAAGGTTTGGAACTTCACTTCTTTGGCTGAACTGCATAAGTTTAGTTTTTTCTAAATTAACTTTTAAATTATTCCCTTCTAACCATTCGATAACATGTCTTAAATTTTTATTTATGTCAGTTTCATAATCTATAAGGTTTTCCCTTTCT